>RCUC01156527.1:0-58698 GCA_003697995.1 Taxidea taxus jeffersonii
AAAGGCGGCGGCAGCGGCGGCAGCGACGGGAGCGGGAGCCGGGCGTGCACGGCCGCGGCGGCGGGAGCGGCGGGAGCTGTGGCGGCGGCGGATGGCCCAGAGCTGATCTATGCGGCGCTTGGAGGGGCTGTGTCTGCGGCGCCGGCGGCGGCGGCGGGGCCCTGCCCGCGAGCGGAGCGGGGACAAGATGAAGTACCAGAAATACCTGACGGTGCTGCAGATGGCCATCGGCGTCACCCCCTCCAACCGCGGCAGCCTCCTGCCGCTCAAGAGGAAGCTGTGGTGAGGGCGCGGCGGGCGCGGGGTCGGGGTCGGGGCCGGGGCCGGGGAGGGCCGGCAGCGAGGCCGCCGGCTGCCGGGCCCGACGGGCGCGCAGAGCCGAGGGGCGCAGCAGCCATTTCGGAGCCCCTGGGGCGGAGCGCCGCCTGGTCCCGCGCCCACGCGGGCGTGTTCCGCCGCGACCCTCGGCGGTGCCCGGCGACACGCAGAGCGGCGCGCCGCCGAGAGGGAGGGGCGGGGACCCGGCGGCTTACGGGCACCGTGGCACCGGTCTCGCGCCCGGGACTGTCCTTCCAGCCGCCTCCCCACCAGTTCTGGCTCAGAATTTCCAGCCAGGCTTCCTTGCGGGCACAGAACAATTTATTAGCGCTGCGTTTTCTGCTGTTTCTTAAAACCCATCTGCTGTGGGTACATAGTGAAGGGCGAGCCGCTCCCACGGTGAGGGGACCAAGTTGCGAGGTTTTAAGGGCATTATCAGGGACTACATTTTATCTGCACGCGTTCTAGTTCCTCTGACCTGGAAACTGTTATTGGGGTAACGGGGAAAGATCGCCCTTAAAAGAAAAATGTCCGGAAGTTTTCCAGATCTGGTTTACACAGTTGATTATCTATTGGGTCGTATGGTGTTTTATTGGCGTTTTATTAGCGTTTAAATGTGGCATATGGAATCCCCGTGTCGGCTGCCTGGGTATTCCAGTTGCCTTGAGACTTAAGTGTAAGGTTCTGCCACAAAAGAAATAGTCCAGTAAAGGGATAGTGATTATAGGAAAAAATATGCTAGACTTCTTTGCTGTTCAGTGGCTGTTTTAATTTTAAAATTTGTGGTCGGTGAGGTTCGTAGAGATTTATGCACTTTAATTTTAATTGAATTTAATTTCAACGTTACAGAGAAAAGGAAGTGAGACTGCTTTTAGGCATTTGAGAAAAGTAGTTTCTGCTATCTAAGGCAAAATGAGTGATCCGAGGACTCTAAAGATGGAGCAACCAAGAAAAAGAGTTTTCTTTTTTGGAAAAAGAATGCCAATAATGGAGAATTTTGGAGGTGAGACCAAAATATATGGATGGGCAGTGAAGTTCAAATTTCAGCTGTGCCACTTACCGTGTGACCTTAAGTTACTGGAGTATCTGTTTCTTGGTCTGTAGGGTGAGAATGATATTATCTAACTCATGGGGTCATAACCCCGATCAACTGAGATAATGAATGCAAGGTGCCTGCCACTATGCAGGACTGAATAATGGGTCCTTAGTGAATATTAGTGTCTTCCTCACTGCCCTCCCCCACCAGTTTGTTAAAAAAAAAAAAAGAGATTTGGGGGTGCCTTGGAGGTGCAGTGGGTTATGCCTCCAGCTCTTCCTTTCAGCTGGGGTGCTGACCTGGGGGTCCTGGCATCCAGCCCCACCTCTGGTTCCGCACTCAGTATGGAGTCTGCTTGAGTTTCTCTCTCCCCCTCTGCCTCTCCCCCACTTTCTCTCACTTGAATAAATACATTTAAGAAAAAAAGATTTATTCTGCAGAAGGTATTTTAATTTGAAGAGCAGCAAATGACAACACATCAAAGACTAGACTGGGAATAGTTGGCAGTAATTAAGAAATGTCCATGGAAGAAGATTTTAGCAAGTATACAAAGACTGTGCTGCTGTTATGAAGCAAGAAGTGGTAACGTTTGAAGATGGCTTTTCAGGTTGATGGTGTACAGGAAGGAAAGAGATCAGTGCCAGTAGTCTTTCCCCTCACTCTGCTTTTCTTGTGAGCACGTAACCAATATCCAAAGCCCTGCATATTTTACCTAATTGTCATACACGTTTCTCCTCCTCCCCTCAGTTCCTGCAACTGGAATGTAAGTTGCATGGGGGCAGGACTTTTTATCCCTTTAGCTCATTACTAGGTCCCCTGTACCCGGTATCGGCACAAAATAGTTTCTGAAAGGATACGTGCTGACTAAAGGAATTCTTAGTAATGCATAACTGGGAAGGATATTTTCTTGATATTAAATTTAAAAACTAAGATGTGGGAATAATGCTTGAGGAGCTGTTAGGCATGAATATTAATATCGGTTGGCCACCAAGTCAGGACATGAGGTTTATTCTTTTTTGATGGAGTGCCGTTTCTGAATGCATTCCTCAATACAGTGTGCAAAGAGAGGACACAGATAAATAAATTCCAGGTAATTTTTATACTCCAGAGATTCATGTTTCAGTCAGGCAGTAAACTGAGGCCATGATTAAAAACCATCTTACTAAGAGCCTGGAAAAGGCGGGAAGATTTTTGTTTAACTCTTCCATGATATTAAATGAGCATTTCAGAATTTCTGCTCAAGGGAATTTGCAAATGTTAATCTAGTTTCTGTAGAGGCAAAGTGAAGAGCATATGCTACAGAAACTCTAGAGTGAATGGTACATTAAACATTGATATATATAGTCCCTTTTTCTAAGTTGAAGAATATTTTGCTGCTTGATTCATCTATTATATCTTCTGGAACTAATTTTCTAGATAACATTCCATTTTGCCAGTGTCAGAGCCAACGGGACATGGAGGAGTAAGACAGAAGGCAGTGTTACATGGCAAGAAGATAGGTAGCTATGGGTTCTGACTCCAGAGTGGTGGGTGGGATGCAATAGCAGACATCAGCAAGGGCTGTCAGACCTTGGAATGCCCTACCTTATGCCAATTACAGGATGTGAGGGCATGCTATCATAATTGGTTGTGGCCTATATGAATGAGGATTTATATGAAGGTGCTGTCTCTGTTTCTCTCTCTAAATTATTGCAGTGTATGGAAAGATTGCATGCCAACAGAGCTTATGCCAGTGGAGGTAAAGCGTAGGAGTGAATGATCCAGTGTTTTGGTCCCACACTTCTGTCTAGTTTGGCCATTTGTGCTCCTTAACTTTCTTTTAGGGAGTATCTTCCTGTCTTTCTGATTGGCTCTGCAGATCCTTTAAGGAGTATTATGTGTACACACTGGTTTAGGTGGAAACTAAACCAGACAAACAGCCAGACCTGCATCAGTAGAGCCTGTAATTCTTCTCTTTGTCTCCTTCTTCAGGAAATTTAGGAAGTAGGACTGTTTGCAGTATTTGGTTCTGAATCATTAGTGTTTAGGAACCTGAAACTCAGGCCTGTTAACGTCTCCCCGCAGTAGGTGTCAGTCTGTATGGCTTGCTTCCTGTGGGGGTCTTCTGTAATTGCTCATTATGAAAAGAAGCAGAAGGGCACTGTATTTCCCAGAACTGCTGTAACATTACTACAGACTCAGTAGCTTAAAACAACAGAAATTTATTCTTTTTGGTTCTGGAGGTCAGAAGTCTGAAATCAAGGTGTCCGCAGAGCCATAGTCCCTTGAAGTCTCTTGGGGAGAATGCTTCCTTACCTTTTCTAGCTCCTGGTGGTTGCAGGCATTCCTTATGGCTGAATCCCTCCCCCCTCTCTCTGCATCTTCACATGGCCATCTTTGCATGTCTGTATCTTCTCGGCCTCTTCTAAGGATATTTGTCATTGGATTTAGGATCCACCTGGATAATCGAGGATGATCTCTTCTCAAGACCCTTCAGTATATCTGCAAAGACCCTTTTTCTAAATGGGGTCACATTCACAGGTTCCTGGGGTTAGGGAGAGTGGAGAGGAAGGGCACCATTCAATCCAGTACAGGTACTGAGGCCAACTCTTTGCTCTTCAGTGGGTGTGAAGCCCAAATAATTGTTTCATCCTAATTTTACGTTATGAGTCCTGATTTTTGCATTGAGTGCTGTTAGGAATGTCTACACTGCTCTTAGGAGGGGGAGGGAGTGTCATTTCATTTTCTTCATACCTCTAATTATATTTCTCCCAGTTATTTGCTTCAGTAATTAGTGAAGGCCATGTGGCATCAATTCACTCATTCAAGTAGTTTAGTTGTCCAGTAATCAGATTCTGGAAAAAAGAGGAGCTGCCATTTATTGAGCTTATTACCTGCTGGGCCCAGTTTAAGTGCTTTCCAAGCAACCATCATGTAACCTGCAGCACCCCTGTGAGGTAGATGCTGTATTTTTCCCAGTTTTACAAATGAGGTCATTGACTTGCCCAGAGTCACACATCAGGATTTATACCAGTTGTTGGGGTTAAAAACACATTTGAGCAGGGACATGACAGTCTAGAAAGGAAGAATAACTGAAAACAGGTACAAATCAACTAGAAAGTGCCTTATGGAATGTTGTTTCTCCAAAGGTGGTGCATAGTCCCCTCATGGGTCCCAGAGGTTCCCTTGATGGGATGGGTATGGCTCTAATATCCAAGTGCTTTCTTGGTTTCTTTTTTTCACTTGTTGAGGTATAATTGGCATATGACATCATTACTTTCAGGGGTACAGCATAGTGATTCAATATTTATGTATATAGCAAAATGATCAGTACAGTAAGTCTAGTTTACATCCATGCCTTTCTTAGTTTCTTTAAAGAGCAAATTATAGGCAGTTATACACATTATTATTTATAAGTACAACTAAAGGCTGGCCATTTATATAAACCTTTTAAGTGAACTCTGGAGGTTTCTGAACTCTGTTACTTATAGATAAAAATTAGCATTTTACTAGCTTTTGCTGAACCACCCTTCATAGGATTCAGTATCCTTCTAAAGTCAGCAGCCCTGCCATACTTAGTAGTATCTCAAGGCCTCTGTTCTTATACCTTGTTTGTAATTCCCCTTGTTTGGGAGAAAGATGCTTTGCTATCACCCATTAGTATTAATCTTGAGTTGGTTATGGCTATCAATTCCTGATATTTTAAAATTGCTATCTTGTAGAAAGATTGTTAGGTGTTACTTTTTTTTTGGTAATTTGTTCTTGTATAAATGCTTTGTTTTTACCATCTTGATTGTTTTTGCCCAATTCTTTGTTATTATTGAGATCTTTTTCACTAGAAATTAGAGATGGGTGAGGTAGATAAGTTTGGGAGTTGTTTGTTCCAAGTGAACCTTGGTCAAAAATAGTTGTGAGCCAAAACTTCTGAGTTAGAAACAAAATGAGAGGGTAGACCCTGGGTTTCTGCCTTTTGAGCACACCAGCCATGCCCACAAGTCCCACATGGTCCCATTAGGGGAGTTAGGAAGGGAGTGGACAGAAGGAGAAATTTTCTCCCCAGTCATCCCCTGGGGATGATAAAATGGAATTAAGAATTAGGAAAGGAAAAACTTCATTGTAAGCTAAATACTGATTTCCTCAGAGTTCAAGGGGAAATATCCAAAATGCTTGTATCTCAATTACTAACTTTATTTTTCCTGTTGTCAAGGGCCATTCTCCCAAATATTTAAGAAATAAATCTCAGAGTCTGAGTTATTCAGTGCAGACCACACAATCAGGTGGAGGGTGTGTGGGACCTTGGGATTAAAAATACTCCTTGGGTGCCTGGGTGGCTCAATCAGTTAAGCAGTTGAGTCTTGAGTCTGGCTCAGGTCATGATCTTAGGGTCGTGAGATCAAGCCCCATATCAGGCTCCACACTGGGCACGGGGCCTGCTTAAGATTTTCTCTCTCCCACTCCCTCTGCCTCTCCCTCTGCTTGCTCGTGCACTCACTCGCTCTCTCTCTCTTAAAAAACAAAACAAAAAACCGACAATAAAAAAGAAAAGAAAAATACTCCTTATACTCCATGTTTGAAAGAACTGTCTTTGGTGGGCTTTTTGTATCCCAGTATAGCTCGTCTTACCTGAGTTGTAAATATTCCTCTGTATTCTTAAGAGTGTCCAGTGGGAAAGTATTTGAATATTTGAACACACATATCCCTGCCCCAAGAGAAATACTAATTCTCAAAAACAGTGGTAAAACAAGAGAGAAGTGACATCTTAAATTCCCCTGTATCTCAGTACCCCTTCTACTTGTATATGAGATAACATTGAACATTATCATGTTTATTCCTTTTCTTTTTCCCCACCAAAGAAAAGGGGGTCATTACTGAACCATATGCTTTTTAACAGTTGACCTCTTAGCTTCCAAAAGACTGGTCAGAACTTTAAAGTTACTGAAATTACTCTGTAGGAGCCTGGTTCTGTGCCTAGAGAAGGCACCTTCCTCCTGAGGAGTCTGTGGGTAGGGTGGATACAGACCTGATATTCACCTGCTATGTATCAATTCAGCTCTACTCTTCAGTAATGTTTTTATTATGATCCTGGTGAGGAAGGGGAGGATCCATTCTTCTATTTATATTGAGAATTTTTTTTTCCTGTTTTAGTCACTGGACTTGGCATTACATTGAGTTAAGTCTGATAAATTTCTTGGTTGTCCATCATTTATAAATTTGATGGATATAAATTCTTGTCACAGGCTTTAGGTTTTAGGTTTGGAAAAAAGGTAAATAATAAACCTGTCTAAGTTAAATGAGAGAAAAACTTGTGAAAAATGTCTTTGTCAAAAAGTTTATATTTCTTCTAATATGATTATGCCGCATAATGCGATCAAAGTAAAGTGTGAGAGAGGAAGCATGATTTAAGACTTGTATATTGCTTTACAGCTCTGTTTTTCTTTCCCATATGCCCACTTTTCTTAAATGAAATTCTTCATTATTTTCATGGAAGCTTTTACTCTGCAGAGAAGAGAACAAAACTGTACAAAGTACAACTTTTTTATGTATTGAAAATAGTAAACATGACATCAGAATTTTACTCTGGTAAGTGACTTGGAAGGTGCACTCATTGGCAATTCAATGAAATAACAAAAATGAGAATTTGAAAAGCCACAACAAAAATACTAAGAAGACTCTTAGTAAACAATAGCAAATGCCATCAGTGGACCAGCATTTTTGTGGTATCTCTGAAATGTATTTACTAGATAAAGATAGTTCTACTCAGAGAAAAGCCTTGCAAGAACCATTTCCAGGAAATGTGCAGGAGAAACTTTCTGCACAAAGAGAGGTTGATAACTTGCAGCAGCATTCCAGGGATGGAAGAAGCAGAGGGCACTTGGGGAATTATTTAGATTTTATGTACTGGGTTGGTTGACGCCTTGTCTTACCAGTTTGTGACAAGTTGTGGATAAGAGTGTTGCTTTCTTGCTTACCAAAGCAGTGAATGTGGGCTCTTGGGCCAGAGGGACAGGGCTGTACCCGAGATAGCTCCTGAGTCCTCTGACCCAGAAGACAAGTGACTTTGCAGCAGCATGTCCCATCTCTCTGCCAGAGTTGCCCAAGGCAGGCCACAGTAAATGTGACAGTGCAGAAACAGATGTTCTCTAATACAAATATAAGTAGACATTAAAAATCACCAAACAGTTGGAGAAAGCCAGTATTAGAAGAATTACCATACTCAACAAACAAAAGAACTAATCCCTGTAATCCCTGAGAAAAATAGAAAAACCTTGGATTAAGATGGTTATTTTCAGAAAGATGCAAGAGAATATCATACGAATAAAACACCATATTAGACACTTTAGAAATTTAACGTTTGCTCACTCAGGTGAAAGAGAATGGCTGCACTGACAAAGCTGAGAAGCAAGTGAGCAATGTGAAGGAGGAAGCTAGAGAATCACAAAAGAACAAAGGGACGAAAGTATGAAAGAGAAATTAGGGGACCTTGAAACTATTTCCAAGGAAGGGTGGAGATTTTGGTAGGGTTGCACTGGTGCTGGAAAAGAAGAGAAACAAAGGTGTATTAAATGTCATTGCTTGTGTACCAGGAGATAAGAATACCACTGAACTCTAGTCTACGGCCATACCACCCTGAACGCGCCCGATCTCGTCTGATCTCGGAAGCTAAGCAGGGTCGGGCCTGGTTAGTACTTGGATGGGAGAATACCACTGAACTCTAGATGTTGATAGAATTATTTCGGTTTAATTAAGTGTGTGTGTACATATGTATTGTGGAAATGTAGAGGTACATAGATATGCATATATATGTATATTTATAAATATATAAATGTAACTATATAAAAGTACGTGTAAATATATAAATGCACGTGTATGTATGGTTAGCTAGAGTTAGAGATATACACCCTAATAAGATATATAACTTTGAATTACTAATTGAAGGGGAGAAAGTCCAAGGGTGGATAGAGAGAAAAAAAACTCAGTCATACTAAGAAGGTAGGAAAAGAAAAAGAAGAAAGCATTTAAATTTGAAAAAACACAAACTATAAAACATGGCAGAGGAAAAAATCTAAACATATCAGTAAACACAACAAATTTGAATGGATTAAGTTTCTCTCAAAGGATAGGGATTCTCAATTTGGGTATAAAAGAAAAGCATCCAGTCACATGCTGGTGAAGAATTAACAAGAGTTAAAGGTACAGCTAAAAGAAGGAGGCTGGGGGAAGGTGGAGACAGGGACCTGGAAAGGTTGAAAATATAAGCACAGAAAAACATAAGCCAAGAAAAGGGTAATATGAAAATGTAGTTGGGGAAATTATTAGACAAAATCGCATTTAAAGTAAAGTCTTTCATTGGAACAGAGACTTTAAATGTGATAAAAGTTTAAGTCCCTAAAAAGATATGAGCACTGGGCATTGCACTTAAGAATCAGACACTATATCAAAAACCAATGATGTATTCCATGTTGGCTAACTGAACATTATAATAAAGAATAAAAGAAAAGATATGCGTTACAAACATTAAGACATCTAATAAAACATTTTAAATATGGAAAGAAAAAACTAATATATAAAGATCCATTGTCAAATCCATGTTCACGGTGGGAAACTCCGCCAACCACCTTTTTAAAGAGAAATTAGCCCTTTAGCAAGACAAATATAATGAAGGACACAGAGAAGTTGACTTATAAAAGAAAATAAAAGGATAAAGTCACCTTTCCATTTAAGAGCACACCCACCTCCACATGAACATTTTTCTGTACTGTTGATGGAAGCGTAAATTGGGAAAACCTTTTTGAAAAGTAGTACTCGCCAACACCCAGAAACCTCTGGCCCTGCATTTTCTGTCTAGTGCTCTTTCGTAAGTAAATACTGTGTTTGTACCCAGAGATGTCACATATGTTCATTGCTTTACAGTTTGATAGCAAACATTTGAAAACTAAATGCCCATTGGCAGGGGAGTGGTTGAATAAATTGTGGTATGCCTGTACAGTGGAATACTGTTTAGACATTAAAAAGAATGAAACACATGAGTTCAAGCCCCCCATTGGATATAGAGATTACTGAAAAATAAAATCTTTTAAAAAATAGAATGAAGTGGATCTGGGTTATTATGGGAAGAACTTCAAGATATATTATTAGGTGAAAAAATGAGATGTAGGGCAATGTGAACAGTTTGGTCAGTTTGCTAAAACATTTCGGAAGGAGATGAACACATATATAGATAAGCATGAGCATTTGTTTGGAAAGTTATACAAAGAACCATTAGTAGTGATTATCTTTGGGGAAAGGGATGGGTATTTGTGATGAGGGATGAGAGGGAGGCTTTACTTTTCATTTTTGCATCTTTTCATACTCTTTAAATCTTCTGACTATAGGGGTATAGTACTTTTATTCTAAACTGCAGCCATACCTAGTGTATTTCATGATATTCATTCCCATCTTATTATTATATAATTCAAATTTACTTTGCTATCAGTCTATCCAGTATGTCCTTTTCAAACAATGAGAGACTTTTTTTTTTTTTTTAAGAGAGAGAGAGTACGCACAGAGGGGGAGGGGCTGGGGGAGAGGGAGAAAAAGAGAGAATCTTCAGCAGGCTCCATGCTCAGCCCTGAACCCGTTGCAGTGCTCAGTCTCACAACCTTGAGATCATGACCTGAGCCAAAATGAAGAGTCAGATGCCTAACTCACTGAGCCACCCAGGGTCCCCATGAGAGACCTACACCTTTCAGATCACAACATTTTCAGTATAAAATATTAAGGTCAAGATATTTGAAAAGTATACCAACATGGAACATATACAAGCAGGAAATTGATCATAAAATAAGGAAACTGATTTTCATAAGCCACCCTTAACAAATCAGTCTTACTACTTAAGTCTCTGTCATCTCTAAGACAATAATCCACTAAGCAGTTTCCTCCCAGGTTCCTGGGGCACCTTCTAAGTCTGCCAGCAGCCGTGGCACAGAAATGATTGAACACATAACGGTCTTGAGTGTGTGTTGATGTGTATGAGCATGTATCCCAGTGTGCATATATGTTGATGGCTCTGATTATTTACCATTTCTTCTTATCTGTATTTTCTTGGTTCTGTAGTCATGCTGAATTAAGTGTTGACTGTCATGTTTAAATCTTTAAAAGTTATGTTCATGCTTAAAAAAGTATGCTGAACAGTATTTGTGCTTGTACACAATGATAGCTGACTTGCACTGAGTGTGCCAGGCCCTGGGCTGAGCGCTTGAGAAAGAACTACCCAGGGGGGAGCAGATGCCTCCCAGTTACCTAGGAAACTTCAGTCTGGCCTTAATTGCTTCTTTGATGGTCAGAGTTGACTTCTAGTGAATCTTAATGTAGAAGTGTTTGAACCCTGTCAAGAGAAATTTCTAAACCAGCAAGCTACTAAGAAATACTTAGAAAGCATAACTGCTCAGAGGTAGATCCACTGTGGTTCTTTGCTTCTTGGCTGAAAAAGGAGCACGATGTTTCCAGAGCTATCCTCAAGTAAATACTTATCTCATGTTTGAGAAACATAGCTACCTGCAAATCCGTCTTTTAAATGTTTTCTGCTTCCTGCAGGGTAACGCCATCCTCTGAAAATCCGAATGGTGCTACTTCTAGCGTCAGCCAAGGAAAACCTTCTTTAAGACGAATAAAAGGGAGACTGCACAGAAGCAAAAGCCTTGATAGCATCGATTTCTGTGAACTCACTGTAAGTGGACTGTGTCGTGTTTTTTTTTTGTTTGTTTTCAAAGAATATGAAAATTTTGATGTCATTATTTTGATTTTTATAAAAGCACAACAGTCTTATTTTGTCATGGGCATCTTTTTGCAGTAAAAATTGGTTTATCCAACGGGTTACCAACCAGAATGCTTTGTTAACTGATATCCATATGAAACATCTAGAATTAATGATTCTGATTCAAAGACCAAGATAAATGCTTCCTGATCTGCAACAAAAGTTAAAATAAATTCAGTGAAGTATTAATGTAAACTTCTTAGAAAATTACAAATCTGAATGTTAATGTAAGTGGAGATCTCAGTGTTTGATTAACCCCAAATACCCACCTTCCTGGCAGGACCAGAAAATAGTGTTACTTAGCCATTCTTAGGACAGATCCTGATTCAGTTAATGTTGGTGCTTTCTTTCCATTCTAAGTGATTAACATTAGTGGCCATGTCCTTTTTATTTTTTTCTGGACCAAGTGACAGGTTTTCATGTGGGTATGTGATACATTCATGCATGGTTTTAGAGGAGCAGGAACACTGGCACTTTCAGTCCCCACTGTCCTTTGCTCTTAATTATATTGTCTAGTTCATAAGAGATGCTACAGTACTATAAAGGCTATAGTAGAATTTTCTTTGTAGTAAGATATTATTCAAATTTATGTATTGTAGGGGTTAATGGCAAATTAATGGATATTTGGGATGTTTAGGAGACCAGATGTGTTTACTTCTTCCTTTTGAGCTCTGAAAACTTCTGAATTATAAAAATACCATTGACTATACCTGTTTCGAACAGTGGTAACAGAGCCTTTCTTCTTTGAGAATATGACTTCTGTACCTTTTATCTATAATTAATGAAAACAGAAGTTCAGTAAATGTAGATACTCTATTTTTAAATTTATTCTTATTAAAATAATTTACTCAATTTTACCTAAAAGTGTGCTTGGCCATTTTATGACGTAAGACAGTAGAAGGTGAAATGTGACCTAGCAGAAGACATTTAAGCAATAACTGAGAAAAGACGGTAAATTTTTGCTAAGTAAACCTAGCAATTAAAATGACTAAAGGAAACATAAACATGGTTTAAAATAGAGGATTGTGGGGCACCTGGGTGGCTCAGTGGGTTAAAGCCTCTGCCTTTGGCTCAGGTCATGATCTCAGAGTCCTGGGATCGAGCCCCGCGTCGGGCTCTCTGCTTAGCGGGGAGCCTGCTTCTCCCTCTCTCTGCCTGCCTCTCTGCCTACTTGTAATCTCTGTCTGTCAAATAAATAAATTAAAATAAATAAATAAATAAAATAGAGGATTGCTTTGTAGTAGTGAAACACTGACTTGAGAAGCAGATTCGAATTACTTTTTGGAATATAAAAATGGAAATTGGAATTTTATCAGGTCCTTTTTATGGTGTTAAACATTGTCATTATGGAAGGTAGTCCAATAACAAATAAGTTTGGCATGTTATAAAGTACATTTGCTTGCTTAATCACGGTCTCTGTGGTTGGGGAAGAGGTTAAAATATCTGTAGAATATGACAGAAAAAAAAGCTTTACTTCATGTACTATTTGCTTTCAGTTTCCCAGAAATAGAAATAGATTATTTCACCTATGAGGAAAAGTTGGCCAATAGAGCTGTCTTTTTATCATGACAAATATGTCTTAAAACTGTGGATGATTCATTCTCTTTCTTGTGCCATGCAAGAGTTGATCTGGTTCAAGTGAGTATGTGGTTCAAGTGAGGAAGAAATAACACTACCCAGGTGCAGCTAACATCTGCAGAACTAGTTTCTTCATTTTTGATCATCTTTCCTAGTTGACCTTATCTCAAAAGTGAAATGTCTTAGCATCCCTGGAGCAAAGGCATTTGACACTGAGGTTAAGCAGGAGTGATAAAATTGAGGTTGATGGAAGGTCCATTGTCTTTCAGTAATGAGAATATATTATTGAAATGTAATTGCAGTCCACCCTTGAAGATAGCAGGGGTTAGAGGCATCCAACCTCCATGCAGTTGAAAATCTACGTATAACCTGCATCCCCCCAAACTTAACTACTAATAGCCTACTGTTGACCAGAAGCCTTACCAATAATCCATTAACACATGTTCTATATGTTATATGTGTTATATACTTTATTCTTAAAATAAGCTAAACTAGAGGAAAAAATGTTGTTAAGAAAATCGTAAGGGAGAGAAAACACGTTTATAGTACTGTATTTTTAAAAATCCTCAGATAAGTAGACCCATTAGTTCAAACCTATGTTGTTCAAAGGGTCAGCAGTACTGTAATCGTTAGACTTTTGTTGCAATTGGAGTTCCTTTTCCTTCTCAGGTTTTTGCAGTCATGGCTGGTAGGACAGCAATCTTTGAAGACTTTTAGATTCTTAGAAATTTTTACAATGAACATATTCCATTTTTAGGAAAGCAATAAACTGATTTTCTAAACAATAGAGAAATTTTTAAAACAGCCTGGCTACTCCCACCATCTACCGTAAACTTTGGCAATTAATATTGTAATATTCAAAATACATAGGGACATATAACATCTTTAGTGAGGGGATGAAAAGGATGTTTTCCCCTACACTTCTTAAATTCTGTCTTTTTAAAAGAAGGAAGTGCTGGGGTGCCTGGGTAGCTCAGTCAGTTAAGTGTCTGCCTTCCTCTCAGATCATGATCTGAGGGTCCTGGGATGGAGCCCCATGTTGGGCTCCCTGCTCAGTAGGGAGTCTGCTTTTCCTTCTGCTTCTGCCTGCTGTTCTCCCTGCTTGTGCGCGTGCTCTCTCTCTGCATCAAATAAATAAGTAAAATCTTTAAAAATAAATAAATAAATAAAAGAAGGAAGTGCTGCTCTCGAAAAGTAGATTAGAAAAGACTCTCATGGGAGGAGAAAGGGATTCAGATCTGATTCTGTCACACAGTTGACTGTAATGTAATCATGGAAAACCACATTTTAAAGCCTTAGCCACAGTGTCTACAGGGCACTTACTTGGTAAAGGATGATCAATTATATAAGAATAGATACTTCTTATCCCTTTTAGGAAATAGTTTAGCCACCATAGGTATCTCCCGTTCAAAACACTGAAAATTCTGTCATTACACTATTTTTAAAATCTGTAAAAGTTTTTATTAGATGTATGGCTTCCTTTGACTGGCCAAAGTAACTGGCAAACCTTAAAAGCAGGAAGGTTTAAATTTAGTTCATTATCTCCAGTCATGTGCATATATCAGATTTGCATGACCAACAGAATAACATTTATATTTTTATTTTCACATTTTACTTTTAACTTTGCCTAAGAAGAAACACAGTTTTTCTTGCTTTTGGAAAAACATAGCAAACAGAGCGAGAGGTCTACTTGCTATGCATTCAAGGTCCCAATTTCTGGCTGAGAAACCTCAGGTTCCAGCTGAGATGGTTGGCTTTGGTCCCGGGCGTCAGATTGATGCCATTTCACTCCTGGGGAGAGGTGATTGTTTCAGCTCTCTCTGTGGGGATTAAATGGGATGGGCATTCTAGTTCATTTTGTAAACCCTACAGCATAAATGACTGACTTCCTAGTTCACTGGAGGAGACTGGAATCCATCCAGTCTCGCGAGTCCATGAGACCAGAGATCCCAGAGATCCGTGGCACAATTTTCTTAGGCAAGGCCTGGACTGGACAAGTCTGTAGTGAACACATGCTTTGCCTGGAAAACCCAAGCCTTTCTTCCACATGTTTTCATGGGTACAATGCTATAAAGCCAAGTGATAAGTCCTTTTGTTTCCCTCGAGGTAATGGAGTGATACATTGATAATCGATTTGAAGAAGAAAAATGACTATTTGTCTTTGGACTGACTCAGTTAATGGTGTTTATATGCTTTGCTGTTCCATATCACTCTGTGTCATTGCCTGTTGGGAGTGATCAGGTGGCATTGACTCTTGTCTCTTCCTCCCTCTCAGATTCTAAGTGTATAGTCAAAACATTTTTAGTGATAATTTAAAAATTCAACAGATTGCTTGAAATTTTACAGCTTCTCTTGATTATATATCCTTCCTAAAACAGGAAAATGGAGCCAGCTGAGTAGGTTTCATTCAGTGGGGGAGGCTATCCTGAATATAGACTTACGCAATTTATTTCCTCCTTCGTGGGTGTAAATCTAGATTGCTAATTTTCTCTTTCTGCCAACAGAAAAATACTACAAAAAGTTTTATGCACGATAAAGAGAAACAATGGACCAATTAATAGTTTATGGCTGTGTTCCCTTAGCCTTGGATGAGAGACAGTTTCACTCGTCACCAAGAACCATTAGGCAAAAAATGATACATTTCAAAATCTTCAGTGGATTTTTTTTGCCATTAGAGGAAAAATCTGTGATAATAAGATATTATTTGGAGTATTACATTTGTGTACATTTCTGGGCTGATAAATCACATTTCGCTGCTGTCTGAGTATAACGTAATTCCAAGTTTTATTTTTTTTAATGATCAGAGATTTTTGTCATTTGAAAAACTACCTTTTTCTCCTGATAAAGAGGAGTCTCCATGTACGCTCATAGAAAATACTGGCAACCTATGGAGATATCGGTGACAGAAGTTTTCTCCTTCTTCCTCTACCCTTCAAGACCCTCTCTGTGAGATCTGTGGGACCCCTGAGAGATTCTAGAGCCCTGTTTTAAAACTAAATATCTGTTGGACTTTGAAGACTTACCAAGTTTGCTCTCTTCTTGGCATGATGGGGTGCCTAACTGGTGAATAAGGAGCTGGCCACCCCAAGGTGAGAAAATGGTGGAAGGTGAAAGTGTGAAGGGACACTGAACACCAAGTTAACCTGCCTCCCATTTTGTTGGGAGGAGGCCAGACACTTCTCCCCTTTCTCACTCCCACTCGATCACCACTGCCCCCCTCACCATGGGAATGAGAACCTAGAAGAAATAGTAGTGAGCATTGGGGGCCCTTTGCTCTGGGTGCACAGCTGTTCTTCCCATCCTGAGCTCTAGTGACATAGGCATCTTTTCTGTTCACTTTTACAAATCTCTGTGTCATTTGTAGGTGTTGGCTCCCAGATTGCCAGCAGATCTCCTCACTGTGCCCTCAACACTTACTGCATGCTTTGTTCCTGATTGTATCATGGGCTTCAGTTCCTCAGAGATAGGGGACATGTCTTTTATATTCCTCTGAACGCTAGCATGACAGATTTTATGCTCATTCAGTGTTTATTGGTTGATTGTTGGTTGACCGGTTGTTTCATGGGCTGACTGTGGCATGAGCTCAGCAGAGAAAAGCTTAGAGACCATTAAAAGTTAAAATAGTGGGTATTAAGAAGGAAGAGGAGATATAAAATGATGCAACTCATTTGATACAGAGTCAGGTAAAGTGACAAACTCACTCTGTTGCCTTTTCTTATGGGAAAGATGCCTGAATACCAAGAAATAAGGGGGACATTTTTGGAATAGCCAAAGTGGATATCGTGGTGCCATTAGAGATATTGGAGGTGGGCGTGGGGATGGAGGTGGTGGTATTTGGTGATGGAGGTGGAGGTGGGGATGAAGGGGGGATGGTGGAGGTAGAGGTGCACACACCCAGTACCATTAGTTTTTTGTTAAACCTGTTGAGAGCAAACCGTAGGAATGATGTCCCACAGCCCCTGAATTTTGAAGCGGTAAGTTCCCCAAGGCGAGGTCATTCTCCACTTGCCCACCATGCAACCAATCAGGAAATCAACACTGACACGATGATTCAGTGCAATCTGTAGCTCCCATCCCAACTTCACTGCTGTCCCAGTGGGGTCTCTCTTTCCTTTCTGGTGCAAGATTCCATCAAGGAACATGCACTGGCTTTAGGTGTCACGTTTTGTCCTTACGGTTTGTTTTTTTTTTTAAATATATATATTTTTTATTTATTAGTTAGAGCGAGCGAGCACAGGCAGACAGAGAGGCAGGCAGAGGCAGAGGGAGAAGCAGGCTCCCTGCCGAGCAAGGAGCCCGATGTGGGACGCTGGGATCATGACCTGAGCCGAAGGCAGCTGCTTAACCAACTGAGCCACCCAGGCGTCCCTGTCCTTACGGTTTTAAAGAATCCTCAACTGGAGCCATTCAGTGTTTCTCATGACTAGATTCAGGTCATGCCTTCTTGGCAGGAATGGAGGACCTGCCCTCACTAGTCCCGGTTCACAGAGCATCTGGCTTCCTCGCTGGCTTGGATGTCAGGGAACTGGACGTAGGAGCGTGCAGTGGCTCGCTCCCAACGCTCCACGAGGACACACATTGTTCCAGGGTACAGGAATCTACCAGAATTATCCCCCTCATTAGTTTTCCAAAGTGAGGGGAATCAGAGTTTTGAGGCTTTTGTGCAGAACAAAGGAATCTGGCTATTTATATATGTTTAGGACTTCCAGAGGCCAATCTGAATCCAGTTTGCTCATTGACAACCAACCAGTAGGAGATGATGTGCCCTTAAGGCTACTGTCTTCATTAAACAGAATATCCTGATATTTCTAAGGGACTCTTACAGACAGCCTTGCAAGGACTCTTGTTTTTTTAAAAGATTATAAGCGTAATGTCTATAAGGTATCTGTTTCTATGAGTGTTGTCAGGCTCCACCTTTATCTAACAGGAGTTTTGGATTGGTTCTGCAGGTCAGAATTTTGTCTCTATCTTCCACCTATGCCAACATCTCCCTTCTTTATTTTCTTTTCACTGGCCACTGCTGCTTGAGAAGTTTATTGGCTCAGATTGTAGGCAGGATTTTTGTTCATCAAAACTGAATAGAAAATATAGATAGGCCTTTTAGAAATTTAGATCTTAATGAAAACAATAGTTAAGTATTATTTCAAAAAAAAGAATATGAGTTCTTCGGTATTTTACCTTAATGCTTATTTCATAGTCTGTTTTGAAAGCAGTTCTTTGATTTTGCCTCTCTTTCAAGGGCAAGCTTAGATTCCATCCTTGTTGGTTGGGCTGGAGAGCAGCCAGCCACTGTCCTCTCCCTGTCTCTAACCACAGCCTTGCTTCCCTTCATGCAGATCAAGGCGCCAGCCCCATAGTCAGAACATACCCAGGCCTCATTTGAGGTTCATCTGGGACCCCTCTCCGCATATCTCTCACACACCACCACCACCACCATCATCATCCTCTCTGCTGTTCCAGTGGTCTGATCTAGTACAGTGAGCAGAAACATAAACTACGGACAATAGTGGAGGCAGTCCAGGGTGCCTCCTGGGAATATGGAGGGCTTATCTCGACCTCTTACAGTAAAGAATCACAAGCAGGTCACCCTTGAACTGAATCTGAGAAGGACGCATCTGACTTTGTTTGTGGGGAGAGTGGGGAGAAGGTCATCTCGTTGAAGGAGCAGAATCAGGAGTGGAGACAGGGCTGAGAACTACCAGGAGTGTGGAAAGACATTACAGTTTGTTCTGAACCCCAGAGCTCTGCAGAGATGCCTGGGGCAGGGCTGGGTGTGTCTTGGGCCCCCATCCTCCTCTCCAGCAGCAGTAGCTCTATTTGATCTGTTCTACTGGAAGGTAGGAGAGACACACAGCATTTTATCTGGGGAAAAAAAAAAAGATTCTGCCCCTGTGATGGCTTTGTGAACTAAGAGGGCTAATACCAGAGAACCAGAGAACACTAGTTCAAGGCTGTGGAAAAATAGAACAGTAAGCCAGAGAAGTTCATGGATAGATGTTAGAGAAGGTGAGGAGGGCATTTTCCAGAATGGAGTGAGTGATCCACAGATACATGTGGCCTCAAGTAGCCCTGGGAGGACAAAGCAACTTGGACCTGCCCCTGGGCAGAGCAAGGAGCGAGAACTAGAGCTTATCTTTTCCTTTGTTTTTTATCTTGAGAAGAGGAATAGTGTAATTTTTTTGTACAGACACAGAACAAAGAGAGCCATCAGCACCTTGAAATCTGTGGAGCTGATGTCATGGACTCTGACAGTTACTTCACATTTCTGACAGTTAAGACCCCCAGTCCCCTAAATCTGAATGGGGCACACGATGGTGGAAATCACCCTCTGGGTGTTGTGCCCATGGTGGTGAGCAGGCACAAGGTGAGGAGAGGACGTTTGGAGGTGGTTGGTGACGTTAGCCAAGGTTAGCAGGGTGGGCTGGCAGGCAGAAGAGGGTTGAAAATACAGAAATAAAAAGAATATATTCATGTGTACTGAATGAGTAAATGTATGGAAACGATTCTTCTTTAGCTAACATGAGTCTGCTTCAGGTTCTCAGAGAAGATCTTATATTTATTTTTCACTCAATGGACGGAGTCATTAGATTTCCCCATTTGTTACAGTGCAGAGTAAATAACCTCTGAGGACGGTAACAGATAACGCAGTGTTTGTGTGTGTCTATGGGCGCACACATCATTCCCAGCGTGGAGAAAACTGGCCGCGTTTCTGTTCGAAACAGACATCGTTGTGTTCCTGGATGAGAACACATTAACTCATCTGGTCGTTACGTGACTTCTGAGCATTAGAACAGAAGCAGAAATCTCAGAACGTGTTGTTTGCCCGTCTCTCTGATGTGTTCTATTTTGGGCAAGCTGCACGAGTCATAGTAGCTAACGTTCAGGGCGGACTGACTGCCCCTGGTAGAGAGGCAGAGTGAGGGCCACACACAGTGAGTGCACCTGCTCTTCTCCCTGGCTCAGGAGGGCCTGAGAAAGTAACAGGAGGAAGGGAATCCTTCCATTTCCTCAGTGCTTTCTTGTTTTCATTCCTGTAGCCAATGGAGGCATGAAATACTGACTTCTCTTCTGTGATGACTTCATAGCTTGCAGGAAGCCTTACTCCTCAGAGCCTGCTTTGGGTGCTGCCCCAAGACCCAGTCTTCCCCAGATCTCCCCGTGGCCTGTTTATTCTGGATGTCCCTCACATTCCGCATGTTCGGAAGTCCCACTCTGAGAGTCAGTAAAATGAGCTTGAGCTTGAACAACAGCACTTTTCAGATTATTCGAGCTAGTTTTCCGCTTCGGAGGCACTGAGAGCCTGGCCCTGAGACCGAGAGACAGTACAGGTTTGGAAGCAGCCCCGCTTTGGAAAGTGCATGGGATGGGAGCCCGAGAGGACGGGAGCGTTCCAGGATGGACCCCAGGCAGCCGGGGCTGGGAAGGAAGGGTCCCAGACCACAGAGGGGGTACCAGACACAGAAGGAATACCAAAAGCCCAAAGCACTGAGATGCCCCTGGACCAAAGAAAGTCGTATGTGACCTTTATATACAACTTTAACATTAACTAAAAGACCATATGCAGTGAAGCATTACCAGCAAAATATGTTGTGACCAGGAAAGATGTCATTTAAACTGAGCCTCAGCATTGTCTCAGAATGTCGTGAATGTCCCTGTTGGTAGAAGCCACACGTGAGGACCTCCGTAAGGCCCAGGCAGATACAGCCAATGTCATTATAGTTGATTGTTGTATGTTCTCACTGTCCAAGGCACTGAGCCTGGGAAGGGTAGAGTTTCTGCTTAGGAGGCTTTATTCTGAATCTTTCAACAGCCAGAGGTGGGCATTTCACAGGATTATTTTAGAGCAGAATCTTCCCACTCCTGCCCCAAGGCCAGTGACCTGGCTATACAGCCACGCAGCCGGCCACATGGGGGCAGGGCTTTCTAGCAAGTGCACTTGGGCGGCTGGAACAAGGCCGTCCAGCTGGGGTCCTTCTTGGCTAAAAACTTCACTTCATGCTCCCTAGTGGTCACCCACGGTAACTCTACTGAAATTCGTGGTACACGGACTTCCAGATGGAAATAAAGTGGAAAACCCGTTACAGTTTGAAGTTATTTTGGATGTTTGAATTGCTGGAGGTGGTTGATACTTGGAGAGGTGCCCCCTAGGGCAGAGTGGACTTTTGAGCCACTCTGCTTGTTGAAAGGTGATTGCTAAGTCAAGAGCTTTGCCAATTGGAGGATATCTGACAATGGAGGCTCTGCTTTATTCTTTGGGATGAAAAACGGAAGTGCTTCTACCCTTCTGTAAGGACTTCTGTGTTACCAGAAAGAAATCGAGCTTTTTTGTTAGTGGTTTTGGTTTTTTGTTTTTTGGGTTTTTTTAAGTAACCTTGTTGAAATTCTTTAAAACTAGGTATATTCCTATATACCAAACAGGGTTTAGTTTGTGATCATTTTAAAATTTTTGTTTTGGTATTTTTTGTTTTGGTGTTCATTTCTGTATTTGTTATAACCTGAGCCACCTTTGTAAGCATTTATTAACTTTGTTTCTCCATTCCTGTTACGCACTAAATTAAAAGATTTATTATAATTAGAGAATGAAAACTGTAAACTAGCCTTTAACATATTTTATTTTTTTCCTTCTGATCCAACTATATACTTTGGGTTACTGCATTTCCTTCTGATCCAACTATATACTTTGGGTTACTGGAATCACATAACACATAATCGGTGGCATTTTCCTACTTTTTCAGCATGAAAATTAATTTTCAACATTTTGAAAATTATATAATTCAATATATTACTGTTGCTACTACTTAACATTTTAAAAACCTCTTTCATCTTTGGCTTCCACTCTCTGTTTCATGTTCACAGCAGAATGTTTAAAATGGACTATTTAATTTTAAGTGGTTTATAAGTGTTGATTTTTTTTCTCCCTTAAAAATGTTAGCAAGGGGTGGGGGGCGCCTGGGTGGCTCAGTGGGTTAAAGCCTCTGACTTCGGCTCAGGTCATGGTCTCAGGGTTCTGGGATCGAGCCTCGCATCGGGCTCTCTGCCCAGCCGGGAATCTGCTTCTCTGTCTCTATGCCTGCCTCTCTGCCTACTTGTGATCTCTATCTGATAAATAAATAAAATATTTAAAAAAAAATGTTAGCAAGGTCCAGTAAGATAGGAAAGACATGCTCATGCTTTGAGGCAAGGCCATATTTTAATTCATCTAAACTGTTTTGGTATAACATTAGATTTACCATTTACCATCTGATTTTTAAAAATCTGTTAGTTTTTTTAATGATAAAGAGAAATGTTTTCCATTGTACTTTCTCATATCTAGGTGTATTTTGGACCAGGGCAAAAGAACAGCCTGGTTAGAGCTACGAGGTAATCAAAAGTGTCATTAAGGAAAGGATTCCAGAGCCAAGCTTTGCCCCTCTTGACTTATTCTCCGGATGATGAATGTGTTAAGTATGTCTTGCATGTCATTTTCTATCTTGGACTGGGTCAGTGGTGTTTATGTTAGGTTACATACAGACAGTCCCCAACTTATGATGGTTCAACATAGTAATTTTTCACCTTTACAGTGGTGCAAAAGTGATGTGCACATACTTCACATTTTGAATTTTGATCTTTACCCAAGCTGGCAATACACTGCTCTCTCATGATGCTGGGTAGTGACAGCGAGCCACAGTGCCCAGTCAGCCACATGATCACGAGAGTAAACAGCCAATGCCCTTGTGACCATTCCGTCCCTATACATCCATTCTCTTCTTCCCTTCTGTATAGTACTCAATAAATTACAGGAGAGATTCAGCTCTTTATTACAGAATGGGCTTTGTGTTAGATTATTTTGACCAACTGTGGGCTACTGTGAGTGTTCTGAGCACATTTAAGATAATGCTAGGCTAAGCAGTGATGTTTGGTAGGTTGGGTTTGTTAAGTGCATTTTTGACTTATGATCTTTTCAATTTACAATGTGTTTATTAGGAATATAACCCTACTGTAAGTCAAGGAAGAGCTGTATTTCTTATTATCTTTGCACATCATGTGCAGATGGGTATCGGATGACTGCTTTTCAAAGTTATTTTTGAAAAACATTTATTTATTTATTTTGAGGGAAGGACAGAGGGAGAGAGAGTCTCAGACAGACTCCACACTGAGCGTGGAGCCTGCTGTGGGGCTCTATCTCATGACCCTGAGATTGTGATCTGAGCCAAAACCAAGAGTCAGAGGCTCAACTGATTGAGCCAGTCAGGTGCCCCTGCTTTCCAAAGTTATTAAGTACTGCTGTGTTGTACATTCATGAGGAAATACTTTAGTACCAGTTGGTTTTAGCATGCCATTATTTCTTAGTTTTCATTTCAGAATATATAAATGTACTGCTATTTTTTTTGTATGTTTTCTCTGATTCATTTTGGATCTTTTTTTTTTTTTTAAACATAGAATCAGTTCCTTTGGATGGTATAAAATGAGAACATCAAAAACTTATCTGGTAGAAACCAGCACATTTGGAAGCCTCAGGATCCCTGAATCTTTGTTCAAGATTTGATTTTCCAGCATATTACTACCTGATATTAACCTTTTCTTAAAAGATTTTGTTTATTTGACAGAGACACAGCAAGAGAGGGAACACAAGCAGGGGGAGTGGGAGAGGGAGAAGCAGGTCTCCCTCGGAGCAGGGAGCCCATTGCGGGGTTCTATCCCAAGACCCTGGGATCATGACCTGAGCCGAAGGCAGATTCTTAACGACTGAGCCACCCAGGCACCTGATATTAACCTCCTTTTCTTGGTTTTTGACTGATTGAATAGTTTCAGAAATAGTGTACTCTTAAAATGGTGGTCTTCTCTGAGCATAAATCCTGTAGCATTCATGTTATATAGAATCTATAATTATGAAATATTATAGAGTCTATAACAGTATTGCTAACTCACTGAAAGAGGTATATGAATTTCAGAATTTGATTTTAACACTTAAAACTACTCAAAATAAGTAGTAAATGAAATGAACCACTTGTTACAGCATGAGTGTTTGTTCATAGATTTGATGTGGGGTTGGTTGGAGATGAGTAGAAAATGAGAGGAAACTATAAACAAGGGAGTGGGACTTAAAGTGACAGACCAGCTATCCAGCTGGACTTCACCAGAGTAGCCAGTGTTCCTTGCATGTTCATTGACATCGCTGGAGTGCAGATACCGGGTGTACAAACTGAAACTAAGCCCGGAGCTGGTGATCACAGTTGCATTATGTGAGAGAGCAAGCCTCAACTTGGAGAACCAGCAGGTGGCCCTCTAGACCCAGACATAGGAAGGTCAGAGGCTTGGTCTGGGTGGCTTAGAACTTGCTGGGCTTGAAGCAACAGGAATGAGCATCAATGTCTACAGTAAGTTGGACCCGTGAAGGCAGATACTGAAAACATAAAATAATACAATGAAAATGGAGCAGACCACTATATTCAGTATGTAGTGGAGTGGTAACTGTTACTCTACAGACATTTGTAATTTTTAATATATGCCATTAAAAAAAAAGGGAACATATTAAGTATTTCTGCTTGCCTAGAGAAGCCTTTGAGATACCAGAGACAGAAGGAGGTAGATGGAGAGCTCTGCTGCTGCAGGGGTGGAGAGGGAAGGATGGAATTCAAGGCACCCTAATGGGAAGCTTCCCGCCCCCTAGAGGAGGAATTGTGTATTCGCTTGTAGAGTAAGTTAGAGGTCAGAGGCAGCTTCATTTTCTAAGTCGACACTGAGATTGCCACTTGAGGAAGAGGGGAAGATTCTATGGAGAGGTGACAACATATAATTGCTACTGAGGGCAAAGGAGAGGAAATGACTGGGAACATGAGTAGAGACTGCCAGGCATGGTTGAGGGGCCAGCAGAGGTCAGAGACCATGACTCCATGACTCAAACTTGGGACAGCAGTGAGATCTGGCCTGGCTGGAAATGAATGGTGTGGGCCATGGGACAAGGGAAGAGAGGCTTAAGATGGAAGGTGAGAGGGTGATTGAAGTGATGGTCCATGCGGAGCAGACTGATGCAAGGAAGTGAAATCAGAAGGGATTGGGGAAGCTGGGGCCTTCATCCAGAAGACAGAGTTTTGGTCTGAATGCTGGATATGCACCTTTGAATTGTCAGGGGAACAGTGCTGGCATTGGGTGTGGACTGATGGAACAGGGGCCAGTAGTCAGGATCATTCCAGGACTGGTGAAGCCAGGAATTTTGAAGTCATCTGGAATGACCATGGCCATGGGTGAAGAAGCAGACATTCGAGTGTTCATGATTCCTGACTTGGAAAGCCTGGTCACTGGCATGTTGCTCTGGGAGGCCCTCATGAAGCCATAGCACCTCACGGGAGACACAAGAATTTTAAGAAAATATCTAGGGGCACCTGGGTGGCTCAGTGGGTTAAGCCACTGCCTTCGGCTCGGGTCATGGTCTCAGGGTCCTGGGATCGAGCCCCACATCGGTCTCTCTGCGGGGAGCTTGCTTCCTCCTCTCTCTCTGTCTGCCTCTCTGCCTACTTGTGATCTCTGTCTGTCAAATGAATAAATAAAATCTTAAAAAAAAAAAAGAAAATATCTAACGTCATTGCTGAAAGACACAGGGTCTTAGAGAGTCGAGTCATTACTGATAATTGGAACAGAAGAAGGGAGCACATACAGAGTTTAGGAGGTAAAGCTAAAGAATCTAAAATTAAATGAAATTTGAGGAGAAACTTGAGAATAAGGAGCCTTTGAAGGATGAGAAAAGCAATGGTTTGTGGAGGCAGTTTGATATAATTGGAGATTTAAATGCTTGATATTAAGAACACCTAGGAGATCTGCAAGTGTTGCTGGGGGTGTGCCAAAGAGCAAATGGTTCGTGTAAGCAAATAGAAGAAACATCTGTGGAATGTGGGAGAATGTGGGTATAGTAATTTCTCTGTGCCTTCACTTCTGACAATCATTTTCCAGACACTTCTGAGGGTAATAATTCCCAGTTTCCATCTAATGGCACTGCTTTGATATTACCTCAAAGACGTCGACACTTAACTTAATAATTTATTTTAACCTACAGGAAGATAAAAGCTATTTCAGAAAGTGGAATTGTTGAGCATTTTGTAAGTCTACAGTCAAATGAAAATCTTTGCCAGCTTTACTTCCTCAAATCATCATTAACTCTTCACACACCGCTAATAACAAAGCTAATTAGCTTTGCTTCCAATAAATGTTTGTATTTGAAGTTGAAAACCACTTCAGAGGTTCCATATATTTTAGTCGTAGGCTTTGGTTATGCGTATACTTAGAATATAACCTTTTTTTAAAAATTATTGCTCATAAATTTTAGATCTCTTTTTAAGGAATAATTAAAGAGGTCAGTAAGCATTCTTGTTTTTCCAGTTTGTTGGGTTTGTGGCACAAAGAAGTCTAATTCAGCTTTTATCTAGGCGTCACTCAAGGCGGGGCTGACTTGTGATAGGTGAGGAGAGCGTGGAGCTTGGATGTTGAAGGAGTTGAGAAAATCGCAGTGACAGCCCAGCCCTGCTTCTCTGAGACGGAGGAACAACTTCAGTATAACTTAATGCCAGTACCATGAATCACTACATTCCTTGTTTAATCCCAGATGTTTAGGAAAACATGAGCTGGGTTATTGCACCTGGAATTGTTTTGCTCTTAATCCTGTATGTTAAACCAGCAATTGCTCGATTGAGCATGTCATACAGAAACATTCATTACGTGCAGTTTTCACAATAGTGTGGATAGACACTTGTATATCAAAGGATAATGTTAAAATAACTCAAGATTTTCCCCTTTTAAGGAAACAAGAGCTTGTCAGTCTATTTGGGTCAGCGGTTGAAAGTTGTTTTAAAAATTCCCCTTAGCATCGGTTTTTATGGCATTTCACTCAAATACTTGTCTTGGTTCTCATGCCATGACTGACTTGAAGCAAAGACGAAATGAGGGATTTGCTTTTTTATTTCTAGTAAGTTCTCAAATACTGCTTAATGGAGATACTTCTTGATTTAAATAGAATTTTGTCCCATGCCAGGTGTTGGTACTAAACCACCAGGTTTACGTCCCAAGGGCTCCACTGTCCTCATCAGCTAGAAACACCCAATTCTTTTCTCCTGTGTCAGCCCATGAATCATGTTTCCCCCTTTCCCAACTTCATTGTCTCCACTGCCTTCAGCCTTTTGTGTCCTCGTTTTCTTCTTTTCCAGCATCTTCAGTCTTGCAGTGTATCGGGCTTCATTCCCTAGAGCTAAACTGATTTCTCCCATCTTGAAAAACATTTCCAGTGATTTGTCACCTTCTCTTTCCTGCTACATTTTTGACTCTATGGTCCACACACACATGCCTTTATCTCCCACTTTCTTTGCATTCCAGTAGTCTGTTCTTCTCACCACAGCCCTCTTGATTGTCTTTTCTTAGCTCTTATTCTCCTTAAATGCTCTCCTTTACAGGCTTCAACAGTTCAGCAGTATTCTCTCCTTGAAATTCTTCTGCAATATCCCCATTCTCCTACCTCTCTGACCCTGCTTTTTCTTTTTTAGAGAGTTCTTTAACCCAGCATCTCAATATAGTCTTTCTTCCAGCATTTAGTTTTCACTCTTATTTTCCTCCTAGTCTCTGCCTCCAAAAGTGATTCATTTGTTGCTCCAAGAATGATCTCCCCAGTCAGTATTCTCAGACTTCACCTTTTTAGATGTTAGGTTGCATCTCCAAATTGATGGATGTTCCAGGAATGACCCGTCCTCACTTTAGATCCAATTTGTCAAGCATATGTACATATGCATATGCATATAACATGTCAGTAGTGTACATGTACATCTCTGTATGTAATAGTGGAAACAAAGTATAGGAAAAATTCCAAAATATTAAGAAGGATGTTTGTATGCATGAAGGATTATTCATGATTTTCCTTTCTCTATATTTCTTTTTAATTTTTTTTAAGATTAAAAAATTATTTGAGAGAGAGAGTGACAGAGAGAGGGAACACAAGCAGGGGAGTAGGAGAGGGAGAAGCAGGCTTCCTTCTGAGCAGGGAGCCAAATGCAGGGCTTGATCCTAGGACCCTGGGATCATGACATGAGCCGAAGGCAGACCCTTAATGACTGAGCCATCCAGGTGTCCCTCTTTTTAGTTTTAACATTTTAATTATTTAATATTTTAAATGTATATTTTAAAATACTTTTACAAAATTTCTGCAGTTATTTTATAATCAAACTGTTAAACTACATTAATTTTAAAATATTTTTCAACAATTTCAGTACTATTCAAATCAGAGTTAGAATTCTGTGTTGCAAATAACAAAAAAGAGAAAAAGGATAGTCTCAGAGAAACTAAATATTTATTTTTCAAAACAGAAACAAAAAATGGAGACTTTTCACACTTTTCACACATACTTAATTTATTAGGAGAGAAGATTGAGTATAGATTTGTAGGAGTTCTTTGTATATTGTAGTTATTTTTTTTTAAAGATTTTATTTGACAGATCACAAGTAGGCAGAGAGGCAGGCAGAGAGAGAGGGGGAAGCAGGCTCCCTGCTAAGCAGAGAGCCCAGTATGGGGCTCGATCCCAGGACCCTGAGATCATGACCTGAGCCGAAGGCAGAGGCTTAACCCACTGAGCCACCCAGGCACCCCTGTATATTATAGTTACTAATCCTTTGATGGCAAGATGCTTGCAAATACCTTATCTTTCCTTGTCTGTGGTTTACCTTTCACTTTCTGTTTCATGTTAATTTGGACGTAGTCATGTTTAGTGGTCTTTTCCTTATGATTTTTACTCTTTTAATGTCTTGTTCAAAAAATGCTTTCTTCAAGTCATAAAGATGTTCCCCCTTATATTTTTAGAAATTCTTTAAGGTTTACTTTTCACATTTAGTTCTTCAATCTTGAAATTTATTTTTTGGATGTGGTGGGAGGTAGAGATTGCTTCATTATTTTTAAGGTGGATAATCTGTTGTCTCAGTACTATAAATGGAATGTTTCAGTCTTTCCATATTGATCTATAATACCTTGTCAAAAGTAAAGCCTCCTTACATGTGTGGACGTGTTTCTCTTTTCTTTTCCATTGCTCTGTTTACCTATTCTGATATTATAACTAAACTGTCTTAATTACTAGAACTTAATAACACATTTTTTAAAACTGGTAGGGCAGGTATCTTCCCTCCCCACCCTGGTTATTTAATTTGCTTTGGCCAAGCTTGTTCCTTTGATCTTCCTTATATATTTTATAATAAATCTGCCAGATTCCAGACAAAACACCCTATCAGGAGTTTGACTGGAATTACGTTGAAGTACAAAATTAGAATGGGAGAGAGTTAATATTTTTATAATCTGGACTCTTATGCTTGATAGAACACATCTTTCTATGCTAAAATAACTTTCAATAAAGTTTTCTATTGTATAACCTATTAGATTGGTTATACAGGATAGTTTTGGACCATTATAAATGGTTTATATTCTCATTTTCTAACTATGCTGATATATAGATAAGTAATTAACTTCTGTGTTTTCATGTGATAAGCAGCAACCTGTCATTTTAATTCTAGTAATTTAAGATTTCCTTGATTATTCTGTATACTTTCCTAGTCTGTGCTTGTACAAAACCAAATTTGTCTTATTTTCCAATCCTTATGCCTGTCCTGTTTGTCTTACTTCTGTGTTGGGCTTTCCAGTAGTCTGGAATGGGGGTGGTGCTAGTGAGCATCCGTATCTTCTAATGTTCATCATTTGGTATGGTGTTTGTTGTATATTATAAGTCACCTTTATCAGGTTAGAAAAATCCTTTTCTCGTCTTAGTTTGCTAAGAGTTTATATCACGAGTGAGTGTTAAATTTTTAAAAGTGCCTTTTCTAGACCTGTTGAGATAATGCAGTTTTTTCTCCATTAGTCTTTTTTTTTAACCACTCACTCTTTTTATTTTAAGAATTTAAGTCTAAACATTATGTATAAGTAGACAGGAATAACATAAGTAATAAACACAGGGAATCTTTTGGATGTCTGTGGATCATGGCTCATTTTCTTAAGTTGCACATTCAAGGTTTCTTCTCTTTGAAATCAGTTTAGTTGGTTTTCTCTCCTTTTCTGGTGTTCTTTACTTTTCCTGCAGTTGCAGTTTTTATCTGGGATGATTTTTCTTTTGTTTGAATAACTTTTGTTGTCGTTATTTCCTATAGGGCAAACATTCTTTCAGTACTTAGCTGTGTTTCCTATATCCTCATTGTCTCCTGGCTTTCATCACTTCTTTTGAGAAGTCAGCTGTCAGTCTTACTGATGTTCTTTTTTTTTTCATTTTAAGCTTTTTTATTTAAACATATAATGTAACCCCACCACCCTCTCCCAACCCCTCTCCCCCCCATCCCCCTCAGTTTGTTTTATGACATTAAGAGTCTCTTTTGGTTTGTCTCCCTCCCGATCCCATCTTGTTTCATTTTTTCTTTTCCTACCACTTTAACCCCTACCCCCATTGCATCTCCACTTCCTCATATCAGGGAGATCATGTGATAGTTGTCTTTCTCCAGTTGACTAATTTCGCTAAGCATAATACGCTCTAGTTCCATCCATGTCGTCGCAAATGGTAAGATTTCATTTCTTTTGATGGCTGCATAGTATTCCATTGTATATATATACCACCTCTTCTTTATCCATTCATCTGTTGATGGACATCTAGGTTCTTTCCATAACTTGGCTATTGTGGACATTGCTGCTATAAACATTCAGGTGCACGTGCCCCTTTGGGTCACTACGTTTGTATCTTTAGGGTAAATACCCAGTAGTGCAATTGCTGGGTCATAAGGTAGCTCTATTTTTAATTTTTTGAGGAACCTCTATGCTGTTTTCCAGAGTGGTTGCACCAGCTTGCATTCCCACCAACAGTGTAGGAGGGTTCCCCTTTCTCCACATCCTCGCCAGCATCTGTCATTTCCTGACTTGTTCATTTTAGCCATTCTGACTGATGTGAGGTGGTATCTCATTGTGGTTTTGATTTGTATTTCCCTGATGCCCAGTGATGTGGAGCACTTTTTCATGTGTCTGTTGGCCATTTGTGGTGAATTACAAAATTATACTAATGGATTATTTCTTCTTTTATTGTTTTAGTTTCATTGTTAGGTTCATGTCCTCAACTCTGCTTGTACTTCCTCTAATTTTTTGAGTTGCACATTTATATCATTGATTTTCAGTATTCCTTCTTTTTTTTTAAGTTTTTTTCAAGATATATTTATTTATTTTAGAGAGAGAGAGAGAGAGAGAGAGAGAGGGTAAGCTCAAGGGGGAGGGGAGAGGGAGAGAATCTCAAGCAGAGTCCACACTGAGCATGGAGTCTGATGGGGGGCAGTAGTCCCACAACCGTGGGATCATGACCTGAGCTAAAAGCAATATTCAGAGGCTCAACCAACTGTGCCACCCGAACACCCCCATTTTTTAAAGTAATCTTTATACCCAACATGGGACTTGAACTCAGGACCTCAAGATCAAGAGTCACATGCTTTTCAAACTGAGCCAGGCAGGTGCCCTCAGTCTTTCTTCTTTTCAGATATACTCATTTTTTTAAAAGAGATTTTATTTATTCATTTGACAGAGAGCACAGGTAGGCAGAGAGGCTGGCAGAGAGAGGAAGGGAAGCAGGCTCCCTGCTGAGCAGAGAGCCCGATGTGGGGCTTCATCCCAGGACCCTAGGATCACGACCTGAGCCGAAGGCAGAGGCTTTTTTATACTCTTTTTTTTTTTTTTAAGATTTTACTTATTTATTTGTCAGATAGAGAGAGAGCGCAGGAGCGAGCACAGGCAGACAGAGTGGCAGGCAGAGGCAGAGGGAGAAGCAGGCTCCCTGTCGAGCAAGGAGCCTGATGTGGGACTCGATCCCAGGACGCCGGGATCATGACCCGAGCCGAAGGCAGCTGCCCAACCAACTGAGCCACCCAGGCGTCCCCAGATATACTCTTAAAGCAAGACATTTTTCTCTAAGTAGTGACTTAGCTGAATCTCGTGTATTTCAATATTTAGTGCTTTCATTGCCACTAACACTAAGTGTTTTTGAATATCCTTTATGTTTTTTCCCCTCTGACCTAACAGTTATTTAGAACTCTGTTCATAAATTTCCAAGAAGATAGGCACAGATTGGTTACCTCTTCTCCACAGATTGGTTACCACTTCCCCACTGATTTCTGATTTTACTGTGGTAAGAGAGGGTAGTCTATATGACAGTGATTCTTTGTTAATTGTTGAAATTTGCATTATTGCCTAATGGAATCAGGTTTTTTTTCTTTTAATGTTATCTGTAGGGTTGAAAATAATGGGTTCTCTAATAAGATCTTATATTCTTTTAGGCTTGTTAATTGTCATTCAGCTTTTGTGTATTTGATCAATTAATTTAGTGAAATGAGTATGTGAAAATCTGCTACTTGGGCACCTGGGTGGCTCGATCGGTTGAGTGGCCAACTCCTAGTTTCAGGTCATGATCTCTGGGTTCTGGGATAGAGCCCTTTGTCGGGCTCTGTCCTCAGCAGAGAGCCTGCTTGAGAGTCTCTCTTTTCCCTTTCCCACTCACACTCTTTGTCTCTCTCTCTAAATAAATCTTGAAAAAAAAAAAGAATCTGCTGCCATAATAATAGTATTATTCATTTTTCCTTCTAGTGATTTTTACTTTTAGAAGTTTTCTTGTGTGTGTCTCATGGCTTACACATGCACGAGTTTCTGTTGGATGTATAATCTCCCTGTAGAATTACTGTGTCTTTGGTTATGCATATATGCAATTTTATTAGATAATCCTAAACAGTTTCCTAAACTGGTTTAAACAATTTCTAGTCTTACCAATGATACGTGAGAATTCCTGTTCCTCTGTTTTTAGCAATACTTGATGTTGTCAGTTTAAAAAATTTTAGCCACCAAGTTGGGACATAGTAGTAAGCATAGCAGTAGACATAATGGTTTTAGTATGCATTTCTTTGATTACTAATGAGTTGGACCTCTTTTCATATATGTATTGGTTCTTCTCTATAGTTTCTAATGCTCTGCCAAAACAGTCTTTTCTTTCATCTTGTGGAGGTAGCAAGCAAAATTATTTTAAACTTTATGTCTCAGTCTCTAATATTTAGAGCGATTATGGGTATTCTGTTGCTTATGGTTTCTTTTTTTTTTTTAATAGAGTCTTGTTTTTTGTAGGTCTAGTTATTTTTAAGTACCAGAGAAATAAAAAAAAAAAAAAGTCTAAGATAATATTGTCTTCCTTCAAAGTAGTTTTGTATTTGTTTCTGCTGGGTACTTGTCAGCCATAGTGATCTGGGATCACTTCAGTTCAGTGTCTAGGACTGAGATGATTCAGAACTAAGCTTTAGTGCCTACAAAGATCTGCTGATTCTGGTTCATCTTTATTTTAGGGAGCATTGCTTCAGAATTCCACTTCAAATTAAGGAGGATTCACCAGGCTCCCTGAATTTGGTGGGCCTTGGACTCAAAGTTTCTGAAACTTGAATCTGAACTCAAGGATTCAAGTTTCTTAAATTTCAGAACTCGAGTTTCTTTCCCTTAATTCCTGGATGGAGTCACAGTGTTGTTCAGTGACACCCTTCAGAATCAGAGGACACCTCAAAGGGAAAGTGGCCCTTGTATCCTTGGCTCACTTTTTGGACCTCCGTCTTCCCAGGATTTGGTTGGCAGCTCTTTGTTGGTTCTGTAATGCCATCAAGAAAATGTCCTTTATATTCTTCCAGTTATGTTCAGAGGGAGACTTCTTCTGAATTTCCTAGTCTGTCATTCCCAGAATCTAAATTCCTCCCATAGACATATTTTTCTTGTTTCTATTCATAATCTCTCTGTATGTGTGTCTCTGTGGATTTTGTGGGGTTTTCTTTTTTACATGATCTAAATTTTTTGCAATGAAATTGACACATTTCATTTATTTATATTCTGATTTACGATGTTATTTTGATGTATATTATATATGTATATAACATATATACATATATATGTAACTATATATGTATTGTCCTTCACACATATGAATTTTTTTTTCTTGTCCCAAATAATTATTTACTAGTTGATGGGTCCCAATGGTTATTTCTGGGCTTTTGATTGTTTGTGGGAATCAGGGAGACGATTATGTAAGAAAGCTCTTAGCTTTTACTTATAAACACTGAACTTGCTATCTCTACTTTAAAAGTACACAAAAATGTTTTTCTTTTTTCTCATCCTTTTTAATTTTTATTTCTTTGGTTTTCAATAAGATCACATATTCTGAACAGAGAGCTTGTTCCGCTGCGGGGAGTGTCGGGGTCATGGTGAACTAAGCCTGCTGCCCTTGTGGCTGCGCTCCCAGACTTACAGGCCACACGAAGGGCTGCTGAGGGGCCGAAGGTGGCTGTGGGCTAATTGGGGGAATCCAGGAAAACACAATAGAGGAGGGGAAGATGAAAAGGTGGCTGAGAACAGAGGATGCCAATTTATTTTTTCTCTTCCTCTCTATGCTGGTCCAGATCCTCTTGTCAATGATAGAAACCACTGAACTTTTCCTTTTAAATAAGCGAATCTAATGGTATGTGAAATATACCTCAATAAAGCTGTATAAATGGAAGATCAGCCTGTCTGAAGAGTTAAAGGAGAGCGTGTCAAAAATTGCTGACCTGCTCATGGATTCCAGAAGCCTTCTGATTCTGTGCAATGATCAAGTCTGATACAAACGAGAAGAAAAGTGTATGTATGTATGTACGCTTATATAGGAATGATTTCATGGACTCCGGGTGAATGCCCTGGTTTATAGGTTGTATTACTATGTCCACAGTGGCAAATTGACATTTTGTTTTTGTTTTGACATTTTTAAAAATTATTTTATTTATGTGAGAGAGAGAGAACTTGGAGAGAGCATGAGCAGAGGGAGGTGAAGAGGAAGGAGAAGCAGGTTCCCCGCTGAGCAGGGAACCTGATGTGGGCCAAGATCACAATATGAGCCAAAGGCAGTTGCTTAACCAACTAAGCCACCCAAGTGCCCCTAAATTTTTTTTTAATAGAAAAGGAAGTAGTACAGAGGAGGGATCAGAAGTGATAATTGATGAATGCCTCCAGTGAAGTGAATGTTGTGATACTTCCACATTACAGATGAGAGAATGTGGGCATGGATGGGTCAGTAACCAGGGGCTTTAGTGGGGCAAGAGAGGGGGAGAGCCTGGTCTAATGGGCCTGAACATCTGCCCTCTTTCCCTCACTATGTGCCTAGGGCAGGTTTGTCAGAGTTGTTAGGTGCTCCTCTACCCTCAGAAGATTTGGGTGCTATTGGAGAACTGCTCAGCTCGGAGGATCCTGAGAAGATTCAGCTTGGTAGATTCCCCTTCACATTTTGTGGTGTTGCTTACTGTTTCTGCAGTGGGGTTGTGTGCTAGGATAGAGGGCAGCCAAGGGGATACTGGAGTGCAGCCCTGAAATACTGAGGGGCCAGCCCCTGGGTCGGGGAGTGCTTGATTCTCTCAGTCTGCAGGAAGGGCAGCAGTAGTCGTGACTAGGATCCGTGGCTAGACCTACAAACCATGCTTTGACAGCGATTAGAAATTCTGTACTGGCCCATGTATGTAGCAGGATCAGCTGTTAGATTATTTACTGTGCTTGGAGCAGGTTAAACAAGAAGATGCCCCAGGGAGCTGCTGACACAGGTGGATAGGAGCCGGCTGTGCTCCCATGGGATTAGCTTTGTTGTTTCCAACCAGTGTGCCTGGAGAATTCCTGCTTCTGCATTCCAGCCCCTTAAGAATGATGGAATTTAGGTGCACCTAGACGTCAGAGCTGCTCTGGTGGGCCGAGATCCTAGCAGTATTCTTCAGATAACTGCAGCCTGCAGCATACTTGCAAACCTGGGCCTGGGCTTAGATCTCTTCAGCTCAGAAGAGCAGTCAGTTTGAATCTCGTGGTTTCAATTGTGCATTTCTAGGGAAGGGACTGTGATTGCCCACTGCGTCCCCAGACCAGTCTCTGTCCCTGTGGCTAGGCAATGTGGTCACGTTACGCTAACATGGTGGTTTTCAAGGTTCTCAGGGGAATGGTATTTAGAGAAAGCCGTGCATGGCCCTCATATCCCTGTTGTCAACATGTATAATGTACATAACAGAGATCACACTAGATATATATACCTTGTGTTCTGCTTTTTTTCACGTATAGAGCATGAACACTTTTTCTTTATATTCTATATTCATTGAAGACATTTTAGTGGCTTTTCACTCACTATTCTTTGTTGGGCACTTTATAGTTATAGATTGATTTTTTCAGTTGTTAAATGTTTAGATTGCTTGCATTTTCCCCCAAATTAGAAAATAGTTGCTTTGAATATAAATTTCTTTTTTTAAAAGATTTTATTTATTTATTTGACAGAGATCACAAGTAGGCAGAGAGGCAGGCAGAAAGCGAGAGAGAGGAGGAAGCAGGCTCCCCTCTGAGCAGAGAGCCTGATTCGGGGCTCGATCCCAGGACCCTGGGATCATGACCTGAGCCGAAGGCAGAGGCTTTAACCCACTGAGCCACCCAGGCACCCCTGAATATAAATTTCTAAATTTATATTTCCTTAAAATAGATTTCAAAAAGATACTATCTGAATCAATGGACAGAAGTTGTTATTTTAGCTGTTGGTATGGTACGCATTGTCAGATGGCTTTCTAGAAAGGTGGAGTGACATGAGTGTAGAGATGGTTTATTGCACACATACATAACAGAAACTCACATACATAATAGAAAAAACAAGGTGTACTTAGCTTGAAGCATGAGACTGCTGAGGTGGCAAAGGGACATGCAGATATTGGGAGAGCTTTTTGCTTTTTAATGTCTTTTTGGGGTATAATCTATATATCCTCTACAATTTGCCCATTTGAAATGTAGAATTCAGTGGCTTGTAGTATATTTACAGATTGTGCATCCATCATCACAACTCATTTTAGACTATTTTCATCACCCCCACAACCCCACTCCCTTTACCGTCAGCCCGCCATCTTTCCCCTACACTCACCGTGTTCTCCCATTCGGCCCCTCCCCACAGCCCTATGCAACCTGTAATCTGCTTGCTAGTTCTATAGATTTGCCTATTCTGGGCATTTCATATAAACGGAATGATACACTATGTGACCCTTTGTGACTGCTTTGTTTCACTTAGCGTGATGTTTTCAAGGCTCACCCATGCAGCCTGTGTCTGTCCTTTCTTCATTCTCTTTACTACCAGTAACAGCTTTGGTTATGTTAGCAGAAGGGCCTCTAAGTCTGTGGTTAGAGAAGTAGAGGGCCCATGTGGGAGCAATGATCATGAATTTACAGCACTAAGTTTCTTTGTTATTTGACTTTTTATAGCATCTTCATGCTTTTAATGGTGGTAGCAACAGCCCTTTTTGTGGATGTGCCACAGTTAATTACCCTACCCATTGTTAACGGATATTTGAGTTTTTTGTGGTTTTCATTCTTTTGGATACTTCTTCACTGGGCATTCTGATGGATATATCTTTGAACACTTACCTTCTTCTAGAAGTAGGTTGTCTCCTAGGAGTAGATTTGGTGGTGGAAAGGGTATTGTCAGTTTACATTTTGAACAGAGTGCCTCTTGCCTTCCTGAAAGGCAAAGGGCATTTATGCATCAACCAATGGAACAGGGAAGCATTCATTTCCCTGTGTCTTTGGTACACTAAAATAGTCAGTCATCTTCATTTGTAGTGATCTGATGAGTTAAAAATAGCTCATCAGAGTCCTTGTTTGCATTTCTTGGCACTTTTCAGGTTGAACAGTTGTTGGGTTTGTTTTTTTTTTGGCATGTAGTTATTTTGCCATTTATGTTTTTCTTTTAAAATATGTAAGGTTAGGGGTGCCTGGGTGGCTCAGTGGGTTAAAGCCTCTGCCTTCGGCTCAGGTCATGATCCCAGGGTCTTGGGATTGAGCCCCGCATCGGGCTCTCTGCTCAGAGGGGAGCCTGCTTCCTCCTCTCTCTCTCTCTCTCTCTGCCTGCCTCTCTGCCTGCTTATGATCTCTGTCAAATAAACAAATAAAATCTTTAGAAAAAAATGCTTTAAAAAATATGTAAGGTTAGAAGCTTATAAGTAGAAATTTTAGAATTTCCATATAGTCAGATTTTTCAGTATTTCAATATTTTTTCCATTGTCTTAAGTTTAATGAAAATGTTAATATCTTCTAAATATCTTCTTTAATACCCTTTTATTACTGTTAATTATCATTATTCTGTTAACCTGTTTATTATTCTATTACCCTTTGATTGCTCTATTACTCTTTCTACTACTTTTCCTGTGGCTTTTAATAACCATTTAATTTCTTTTAAAAATGCCACCTTCAGTGTTACTCCTCAAAATATTTATTCTTCTCGAGTTACAAGAAACGTACAACCCTCAATTAGACATTTTCCCACACAGCTAACCCTTGCATTTTCACACCAATTATTTCTTTTACTTTAACTAATTTTAGAAGACTCTCAACAGCTAACTAAAGGTTTTCTTAGAAGCATAAAAAGCATAGCCCTTTGCAAATTTAATGTTTATGTGCAGCCAATGGGTTAATCTGTTAATTTGTAAACTAAATGTCAAATTCAGAGACTGCAATTTTTGCTGACCGTTGCATTAATTTCCCCACTTCTAGATAGTTCTTTTATCTGATATCCCCAGTTCCTCTCTTCATTTTCCTTAATTTCCCTCTTTCCCCTTCTTTGGAAGGAAGGGAAAGTTGCGTCCTTTTTATTCTCCCCAGAAAATGTTCTTTTTTGTCTCATGCATTACTTTATCATGAGTAGTCATGAAGAGTGCTTTGGAATCAGAGGTAACTCTAGCTCTGAATGATAAATCTGGAGTATTCTGATTGTGAAGACAACAGGTAATAGCTGAATAAAGAGATGACAAAGAATATCATATGGAGGTATCAGTATTATTTACAATGAAGAAATGGTAGTTTTTCATATCTGTGCTGTAAATAACACAAGCAACTTTCCTAGAGCAGAAACTATAGGAGATGAAAGGAGAAATAGGCAGGCACTAATCAACAGAGGTATTTACCATACTGCCCTCTGATTTATACAGATCGAGTGCAAAAATTCCGTGGTGATATAGATGACTTAAGTAAATAATCAATGAACAATCAAAGGGGATCTGTAGCTCTATATTGAACCGTGTGCCCCTATTGGGCCTCTGTTATTACAGAGACTATACCTTGATGTCATGTGCCATGGATCATTTATACCAGTCTGCCTTGTATTAGTTGGTAGTAAAAATAATTTGAATAATTTCTTTTCAGAACTGACGAACTTGACTTTTTTATTGTGGTAAGACACCTCTCATATCTATCCACTTAACCATGTTGTGCAGCAGATGTCCAGAACTTCTTCATGTTGCATAGCAACTGTTACAGTTTAAAATTTTTTTTATTTTTTTCAGCTTTATTGAGATACAATTGATAAAATTGTAAGTTGACATACAATATTATATTAGTTTCAAGCATAGTTCTTCAACATTTCTATGCATTATGAAGTGCCCACCATGATAAATCTAGCTACCGTTTGTCAGCATATCAACTATAAGCAACTTCAAATAATTTCCAAAAAGAGGAATCAACATTTTCTTAATAAAACTAGAAATTTAAAAAAACGAAAGGTTGATTACATACAGTATAAATAGACTTATTATTGAACTGTATACTTAAAACTGGTTAAAATGGTAAATTTTATGCGTAGTGTACCAGTTTTTTTGGAAAGGCCTACAGAAAGAAAAAAAACAACAACAGAAACACCAGCTACATGGTGGAACCAAAAAAGATACATGATCCACCCTTCCTAGATGAATAGTGCAGAATGGAGCAGACTTTGTTACCATAATGACTTGGTTCAAATCAGTTTCTTCCATTGGCTTGATATATAAGCAAAGCAATCACCTTTAAAGTCCGCTTCCCTAATTTTCAGGTGGATAATATCACCTCCCTTTAGAGTGAAGATTTACTTAACATTTATGTAAAATGCCTGGTGATTTCATGTTTAAAAAAAAATTGTTTCTCCATAAAGTCTTTGTCATTAAAATAGTTCCATGAAGTGAACTTACAATAAGCAGTCAACCCAAACTCATTAATGTTCATTAACATTTAAAGAAGATACTAATATGGACATCAGAGGGAAATGCAGAAAGTGGTCACAAGACTCCAGATTTCTTTGCTTTAAATTCAAGAACAGGTGAGGAGTAGCATTTTTACTTGAGTGCCAATTTATTCTAAGTAGAAAACAGAAGTAATTATCACTTACAGTGCAGCTGTAGGATAGAATTTAGACCTGAAACAAACCTTGGAGGCCACGCCCTACTTAAACAGATGAGTGTTATTGAAACCCAGAGAGGTGAATTGCTTCCTGAAAAGTCTTAGAGCTGGTTAGTGATAAAGCCAGGATTTGACTTTGTTTTGTATCAGGAGCGTATATCAGAAGTAGAGTAAAACTAAGAGCACCAAAGAAAGAGGGATAACAGCATACAAAGAAAACAATTAAAGCAAGTACAAATAAAAACTAAAAACAAAACTTCCTTACAATGTGGAAATTTTCAGAGTGGAATGAAACTGTGCTCCAAAATGCAACGACTTAAAGGTTGTTTTATTCATTAAAAATGAGATTCTAACTCTGGTACATTTAAAACTCTTATTAGACAGTTCTTGGAGTAAAAGGAAAATATGAACAAAAGTACAGAATTCTGAGAAAACAATATTAAAAACATGCCATAATATTAAGGAGGGCATGTGATGTAATGAGCACTGGGTATTATATAAGACTGTTGAATCACTGACCTCTGTCTCACAAATAATACATCATATGCTAATTAATTGAATTTAAATTTTAAAATTTTAAAAATAAAATAAAAACATGCCATATGAGAGTGTTGTGTGATATAGATAAAGCAATGCTTAGGAAGATTCATGGCATAAATATCTGTAAAAATAAAAATCAAAACAAAAAATGTTTAAAATGAACTAACCATCAAGCTCAAAACACTGTGAAAATAAAATAAATTTTAAAAAGATAGAAATAAGGCATTCATAATATAAAAACTGAAATTGTTCATAAACACAAAGAAGAATTAATAAATCAAGAATTTCATTCTTAAGATAAAGATCTAGAAAAGATTAGCACACATAATTTTTAAATCACAGAGGAAGAAAATAATATATACCCAAATAAGATATGACAAGGGGGAAATAACCATAAAAACAGAGGAAATTTAAAATAAAACAGGATACTACTTTGTACCTGGATGGAACAGGTAACCTTTTATGAAAATATAATTTACTAAAACTGAGCCCAATGGAGACAGAAAAATCTGAAGGGCCCAACAATACATGAAGAAAGAAAAATTGTAAAAGAGTTTGGTTAAGCACCATGCCCAGATGACCTGATAGGGGAATTCTTCCAAATCTTCAAACCTCAGATAATCCCAATACTTCCTAAATTGTTTCAGGGTACAGAAAAGGAAAATTTTCAAATGTGTTTAAAGAAGTAAATTAACGGGGTGCCTGGGTGGCTCAGTGGGTTAAAGCCCCTGCCTTCCGCTCAGGTCATGATCCCAGGGTCTTGGGAACGAGCCCCGCATAGGGCTCTCTGCTCAGTGGGGAGCCTGCTTCCTCCTCTCTCTCTCTGCCTGCCTCTCTGCCTACTTGTGATCTCTGTCTGTCAAATAAATAAATAAAATCTTAAAAAAAAAAAAAAGAAATTAACAATAATAAAATCCAGTAACCGCTTTACAAAAAAGGGAAGCTGAGGAAAGGTATTACTTACCAATATCAATGCAAAAAATTGAAGTAAAATGTTAACAAATATAATCTGATGATAAAGAAGGTACATGATGATGAAGTAGAGTTTTTTCCAGGAATTCAAATATGACTTGTTAATCCATTTGTATGTTTTTTTTGTATTAGGTCAGAGTCATCTTTATAGAGCCAAAAAAGTCATTTAACAACGTTTAACACTCATTCCTTTAAAAATGCTCAATAAAATAGGACTCAGTGCAAAGTAGCTTAACATGGCTAGACATTCTCACATGTGTATATATGCACCCCAAAGCTGAGCATCTTAATGGGGAAACTCTGGAGGCCTTCTCTCTATAGTCAGGAACAGGAGAGGCATACGATTTATAAAGTGTCAGAAAATTTTGTGTGCAGATCTTAGTTAAAAACCCTGTAATGTTAAATCTTAATTAGAAATAACACTATGAACTTATTTTTTATTTAAGAAGGAAAACCTGTTTCCTGGCTCTGTCCACAGAACAGCCCTAGAAGGAATGATAACTCTAAGCTCTCTAGCACTGCAACTGTAATGTCTAACCAGGCTTCCCGGAAGAATGGCCAGTTGTAGACTTGGGGCCGTAAATATTCAAGATGAGCTTGGAACATTTTATTGTGCTGGAAAGCAAAGAAGTTACCTAAGACTATTGGGACCATGTCGAGAAATGCAGGAGCCAACATGAAAAAGGGCTGTCATTGGTCAAAGTTGAGAAGATTAGGGAATTACATGTAAAAATGAGTTAACTAAAACACAAAGAATGGGGACAAACATATCATTTTATAAGAACACTTTAATAGAGAAAGTCAGAAAGCTCACTGGACCCTATTGGATGAATCCAGAATTAGGGTCCTAGTTTGACTTTGAAAGTTAGGAACTGAAAGGAAAGAATGACACACTTATCCTGCCTTTTGTAAATCACTTGTAATACAGGTAGACAACTAACCATATCTTGTGAGAAGTTGTTCTTTATTAAAAAAAAGTCAACTCATAGGTGTGGAAAGAACTAGAAAATCGTCATTTTACAGCCCTTGATGAAGTAGGAGATGGAGGCAAGGATTATCAGTGAATGAAGCCACCAGCTGGATGGTGGGGGGGCCCTTTCTGATGCAGAGTCAGCACCTCAGTCCACTGATGGATCGCCAAAGAGGGGCTAGCAGACATGGCAGGCCTCCCGGTGCGATGCAGTGGGATGTACCCAGTGCCATGTATGAAACATTTTTGCCAAAAAGTGGAAGCTGAGTTTTCTCATGCTTCTCGAGCTAACTTCTATTTGCAGGAGATACAGGAGAGGAGGAAATTAAGCAGATGACACTGTGAGGAAACAACAGACAAATCTAGAGTGAGGGGCAACTGAAAAAATACAGCAAAGGGAAGGGCATTAGATTAATAAAGGCGGGGGGTGTGTGACTCCTAGATTAAAGAAGATGCACAGCTATGGGTAATACATTTGTGGGCTCTGCATCTTGATTAAAACCTGTTTGTGTAAAAAGACATTTTTTCAGACAGTCAGGGCATTTTTATTGAAGACTAAGTCTTACATGACATACCATTTTTATTTTTATATACCATTTTAATTTTATTATGTGTGATAAAGACATCATGATTATGTTTTTAACAATTCCACATTTATTAGTGGGATCTTTGAAGAACTGAGTGTTCTTTTAAAATACTTGAGTGGGGGCACCTGGCTGGCTCAGTTGGTAGAGCATGTGACACTGTTCTGTTGTGGGTTGTGGGTTCAAGCCCCACGTTGGGCGTAGAGATTACTTAAAAATAAAATCTTTAGAAATAAATAAAATACTTCAGCAAAGAATGAAAAGGAAAAAACTGGTGTTAGCTAAGTGAATTTGACACCGTTGAGTCTGAGGGATGGGTTCATATACAGTTCTTTCCACTTCCGATTATATTTAAAATATCTCATAATAAAAAAATATTTAAACTGTTGAAAGACATGTGCCTTCCCAACAAGGGAAAACTAAGTGATCTTGGGAGGGGGACCTCCTGAGGTGGAAGCACTGGGGAGCACAGTAAACTGGATGACAAGAAATTTGGAAGAAACACTGACTTTTTCAGAGGCAACACTGTTCTAAGTGAGGGTAAGTTCTGAGACGTGAGGGGACCCCCACAAGCTTGTGGCTGCATCATTTGCATGGATATTGAAATTATCCAGGATGATAGAGCCCCCTCCCAACATTTTATTATGAAAGTTTTCAAAAATACCACAAAGCTGCAAGAACATTAGAGTATTCACTCTAACATTAACTCTAACATTAGAGTGAATACTCTAATGTTCTTGATCATTTTGCTTTACTTGTTTGATCACGTATCTGTCCATCCCCCAGCCATCCATCCACCTTGCATTTTTGCCTCATTTCAAGTAAGCTCACAGACATGAGTGTGCTTTTCTCCTGCGTGAGTTTGGAGGATTAGACAGGAGCATGGCCTTTAAACTCTTAGATACTGTAGAAATACACGGTATTTTAAGTCTGGCTAGGAGAAGACGTTGCCTGACTTCAGGTTGCAAATGACTCGTTCTTGAGTCAGCTCCGGGAGCTGAGCCAGACCCAGATGGAGACAGGGCCACCCCTGCATTTCCCTGCTCAGCAGGAGCATTGGCTCCGCCCGCCCGCCCGTAGCTGCTGACTCCACACGCTGGCACAGAGCAGCCGCTCCTCCCATCCTGCGCCTCACACACTGGCGGCGCCTGCAGATGCCGACATTCCTCTGCTCTCCGGATACCAGCGACCCGCAGGCAGGTAAAGAAAGGCAAGCGCAGTGTTTGCAGTGGAAGATTAGGTGACATATTCCAAAAGGGGCCTAGCAGTGATGACCCAGCCTTTGAAACATCCTGCTTCCTCCAGGTCGATTTTATTCCATCTTTTACGTGCATTTGTTTTCTGAACAGTAGTTGTTTCTAATCTGAGGGGGAATAGGTCTAGCCTAGGTCTGGTACTTGTCTCTTGATATGGGTAGGCTAGAAAATTACAACTGAAGAGTTCCAGGACAACCAGACTTAAGATGTTTTGTTCTTCTGAACCAACTTGATCTTTATGTTTACTTGCATGGAGAAAGTGAAAAGTAACAGGAAAAACATTTGTAAATGTCACGTTGACTGGTCTCTGAAACAGGCCCAAGTAACAGTCTGGGCTCAGTAACTAATGTCATCTCTGACGCTGGGCACATTCGTTACCTGGCAGTGCCTCCGTTTCTGCATCTGTGAATGAACTTGATAACATCCTGTCTGCCCCTCTCTTTTATTTGTGAAAAAGACACATAAAGATTAACAGAAGTGTAAGGTGGCATGTCTGCCTTGACCAGCTGAGGGCCTGGACTCAGCATGTTAGCATTTAACCACTTGGGTCCTTTCTATATGTCTGGGGTCTCCTCTCCCTTGCAAGGTCCCCACCGGGCAGGAGAGAGAGAGAGGATGAGTCTAACACAGGGCCCCAGTGGTGTGGGGGCTGGGGCTGCCTAGCCCTGCGGATCACATCAGGAAGAGATGAGATGGTTGGGAGTGAGCAGAACACCTTGTCCTTGGAGAGTGCTTGTCAAGAGGGCAGGCTGAGTGAGGGGCAGTGGGGAGGTCCTGGGGTCCCTGCCTGGCTGGCTTCTGTCCCCGCACTGCACTCAGATGCCCGAAATCACCTCCATTGTCTCTCACCCAGCAGTGGCTGGGTTACACTCTATCTCTTCTGCTGTTAATTTTCCTCAGCATTTACCCAAAAGGATGGACTTGTTCTTTGTTGTCCTGCCCCACTTAGAATGAAAATGAGAGCTCCATGAGGACAGGAGCCTTATTTTATCCACACTGTGTCCCCAGCACCTGGAACAGTGCAGTGCCTGGCACACAGCAGACACTCAGTAAAAAGACTGTTGAGAGAGTGAATGATTCAGAGCCAGTGGAACACAGTGGAAGACAAGGTCAGACAGAAGCCCCGAGCCCTGCTCCTACTGGCTGACTTCTCTGCTCCTTTCTGATGGAGACCCAATTTGCCTCTTGCCTGGTTAGTGGTTTGCTTAGGTATAGGATTCTAGCTTAAAAAGTGTTTTTCTCTGAATCTGAAAAACATGTTCTATAGTATCTCTCTGAGTGTTACTCTTGAGACCTCTGACACTATTCCAGTTTTTAAGCATTCATGCAAACTGCATTTTTCTCTGAAAGCTTTGAGCATCTTTATTCCCGGTGACATTTCACCATGATATGCCTCATATTTTCAGTTTGGCCAGGCACTGAGAAAGTCCTTTGAATGTGGAAACCAGTATTTTCTCATTTCGAGAAAATGTCTTCTGTTGTTTTCTTTGATAAACAACTTTCCTCTCTTCTCTCTGGGAATCCTGTTAATTTGATGTTGGGCCATCTATATGGTCCTGCAATATTTGATCTTTTTATACAGCTCTTTTTAAAAAAAATTTACTTATGCTATTTAAGCATTTTTCAGACACCTTCCTTGTTACTTGTGGTTTCTGCCTTTAATATTGGGAAGTTCTCCTGAAATGTTTTCTAACCCTTAGTTATCACTTTATAAGTACGTGCAAGTCACTAGTGAGTACCTGGAAGTCCCTTGAGCGAGATGGCTCTTTCACTGAGAGAAAGGCTCTGTTCAGGGTGTGGGGTGTGGGGGCAGACCTGGGGATCCAAATGTTCCATATACTGGCATTCACTGACTACCTCTGCTTTTTGCTGCCCACCCACCCCCCTGCCGCCCTGCCCTGCCCTTTGTGATTGGTTTCAGTGCCCCTGAGCCTGGAGTCTTTCCTGGGACTCAGAGCACAGTGGTTTATGTGTGGTGTATCCTCTGCTGCCATGAGGCCTCAGTCGCTGCTTCTTCTCATTTGTAACTCCCCCTTATTACCCTCTTCCAAAATGTGTTGCCATCTCCCACTCACTGGGATCTTTTTTTTCCTTGTGGCTTTGTATCTTTTTTTTTTTTTTTGTCAGTGATTCAGTAGGGAGAGGAGGTAACACACATGTACTCTCTACCTTTTTAATTAGAGGTTTGCATAGGTGTATTTTAATAGTCCTAATCATGTAATTACGGATATATCACTTTAATTTTTGTAATCTACTCACATGCAAATGAAAATTCAAAGTGCTTATTTCAGCCAGCTATTCACTTGGTCTAATTGTCCACATCGGTACCACCATCACCTGGGAGCTATGAGCAAAATGGGGAATCGCCTTCTAAACCCCGGCTCCAGTGAGCAACAGGCCCCTTCAGAGTAGTGTCCATTCATTTATAGCTGAGGTGGCATGGCTCTGTGCCCTGATAGCATGAGGCATTTCTTAAAACAGAAAACTACAGCAATGAAACCTTCATAGAGTTCATTCCTAAATGTCTTATCTTTTTGTCAATTATTTAAAGAGGGCTAAAAAATACTTTCAAAGTTGTCAAAAGAAATTAACATAAATTTGGCTAAATTTAAACCATAAATATATGCCCTGAAAGACTGAGGTGTGAGTGTGTGGGGGCGGGCGGTGGTGTTGGGTCATGCATGTGTGTGCGTGTGGCAGTTGGAAGGTAGATTAAGGAGCGAGCTTGAAAGGAAATGTCACATGATGTCACACCTCACTGTGTTGTTGATGGTTTTCAAGTGGTTCGTCTCAATTGCTTAATTGACAGTAGAGAATGACATGTTAAAATAAAATAGTGAGTTGCTTTTAACATAACTTGTGATGACGATACATTAGCATTTCGGTACATCTGCCCTGTTCAGGGTGATCCATAAGGTCAAACTCCGTCCTTGAATCAACAGCAAATATTATGGAAGCAGAACCTCAGGAGCTGGCTCTTAGCTGGAAGCAGGACCTTGAGGACAAGCGAAGATGCATTTGTGTAACAACACTTGTGTAGGTTTAAAATTCACGAAGCTCTGATAATTTCCATCTTAGCTGCATGTCAGACAAATGTAATTTTAGTAGTACCATTTTTTCTTTTTTGTTTGGAGGCAAGGTTAGTTGGCGTCCAGTGGGTTAAATGTAAGAGATCCCATTGCCCATTCAGGAAATGCGGTTCTGTTTTCTCAGGTTGCTCTGTGACACTGAGTCGCATGTAAATGTGATCTGGGCGTTCCATCATGCTCCTGAGATCTTACAAATATGCCAGATGTATACTGAGTAGTAATATATTGATATGTTAGCACATAATGAAGAAAGAGCTATTGAGGGGCTGGTATTCACTGATAGTCTTTTGACAGCATGGGTTTTAAAGCATCCGGTTTTTTTTTGAATTTTTTTTAAATTTTTTTTATTTTTTAAAGATTTTATTTATTTGACAGACAGAGATCACAAGTAGTCAGAGAGGCAGGCAGAGAGAGAGGAGGAAGCAGGCCCCATGCAGAGCAAAGAGCCCGATGCAGGGCTCGATCCCAGGACCCTGGGATCATGACCTAAGCCGAAGGCAGAGGCCTTAACCCACTGAGCCACCCAGGCGCCCCTAAAGCATCCGGTTTTTTGGTTGGTTTGTTTTTAGTTCTCTTTGTTCAAGTAATCTCTGTACCCCAGGTGGAACTTGAACTTACTACCTCGAGATCAAGAGTTGAAAGCATCAGTTTTTAAAGGACAGCTTCTCCAACTGAATACATTTTCTTTTTAAAGATTTATTTATTTATTTATTTATTTGACAGAGACACAGCAAGAGAAGGAATTTAAGCAGGGGGAGTAGGAGTGGGAAAGGGCGAAGCAGGCTTCCCGCTGAGCAAGGATTCCGAATCAGGGCTCCATCCCAGGGCCCTGGGATCATGACCCGAGCCGAAGGCAGATGCTTAATGACTGAGCCACCCAGGCATCCCAAAAATACATTTTCTTTTTAAACGTGAACAAGGCAATTATTCAATAAAAGGACAGCTTTTGTGTCTAATTTCAGTAGTTATAACTTAGGTGTTTTTGTTACTATATAGTTTGTCAAATTGGAATGTGCTAAAACAAAGTAACCACAGATCTTACATTCAAAAATTAATTTTAACTTTTTTGGAATGATCTTCAGTACTTAAAATTCTGCAACTAGAATACAAATGATAACAGGCACGAAGAAACTGACAGAGTATCTCATATAGTTATTCTGCATATATGTTCTTGTCTAAATTATATGAGATCCTACTAGCCAGACTTGGCAGTGGTTAACATTTAAGTCTTAATTAGAAAGTCTTTTCATCAAGTGAAGCCAAATGCAAATCACAGTAAATGAGACTGTATGGTTTGTGAATCATCGTTGATAAAGTCCAGTCACAGAGCCAAGGATTTTCCAGTTGAAAGCGAGTGCAGCTGGTCATGGGTTGTTTGGGGTGAAGGTGGGTGAATATGATTGTGATGGCTATTCCAGTTAAACTCACATAGGGGCGGAATGAGGGAATTGCTACATTTTTGGTGACCTCCTGTGGCAATTGGCCCATAAGTTCTGAGACAGTAAATCAGAGAATCATAAAAAAAATCCATATATCCCTTAAACACTTTATATTGATTAAATACATATAAATGCACATTCATCTACTAGTGTTTTTTTAAAAAGCTTTTATTTATATATTTGACAGACAGAGATCACAAGTAGGCAGAAAGGCAGGCAGAGAGGGGGGCGGGGAGCAGGTTTCCCGCTGAGCAGAGAGCCCGATGCAGGGCTAGATCCCAGGACTCTGGGATTATGACCTGAGCCGAAGGCAGCCGCTTAACTGACTGGGCCACCCAGGCACCCCTACTAGTGTTTTGGTGTAGATCCCAGGCCTTTGCTCTGAATATGGATTTGTTCTTCCATTAACCACACAGCTATATTGCGGCTGGGATTTCTTGAAAGTAGAAAGAGCTGGATAGTCTGGGTGGAAGATTCTTTATGACTTTTAGTAATTTCCCTTCCTCCTTTTTAGAGTTTATTTCTTCCATACCAAGTTTGATAGCATTTTGGGTATTTTGGTAATTTGCCTTCATCAAATGCTCCCAAGGCATTCATTGAACAATTGTTTTGGTACCCATTCATCAGTTACACTGAAAAGTACAAATGAAATAGTATAGTTGTCAAAGATTGCATTGTACATAGAGCTCAGTTGGTGAGAGCAGAAGTGTGTGTGTGCATGGTCTGTATGTGTACAAGTACGCATTTGTGCAAGCGTGCTTGTGCTTGCCTGTGTGTGTTGTGGGACTGAGGAGAAGCCTGAGGGCCCCAGGCAGGTGGCAGGTCCTCCCTCAGTGGCTGTGAATGCTTCACTGAGAAGATAAAGAGTGGTAGTGGATCTGGTGAAACTGTGTGAGTGGAGCTCAGGTAAGAGTGCCTTGCTGTTTAGATAGGAGCATTTAGGAAGCCTCAGATGCTCTCGGTGAAGGCCCTTTTCTCAGTCACTCTCCTCTCCATGTGGCAGCCATCTCCTCCCTGGAGTGGCCATCCCTGGCCTCCTAGGCAGGCCACTTTTTCCGCCATGAGGCTGCTCCCACATGGCTGAGCTTGACTACAAAGGGAGAGCCCCTCTGTATTCTAGTCTCTGACACCATCCTAGCCTCTGGCTCTTGATACCTGTTTGATGACACAGTCTCAGCAACCACCTGCTGCTGTCTGGCTTTCTCCAGACTTCCTGAGGCTAGTTTGCAGCTCTTTGGACTTTAGGTCCCCTGGAGGTGGGTCAGAGAGAGGAAATGGAGCAGTTAGAGAAGCACTCTGTAGAGCATCTTCCCCCCCTTTCTTTTTTTCTTTTTCTTTCAAGATTTACTTATTTATTTGAAGAGAGAGAGAGAGAGCACAGAGGGAGAGGGAGAAGCAGGCTTCCTGCTAAGCAGACTCTCAGGACCCCGGGATCATGACCTGAACCAAAGGCAGACGCTTAACTGACTGAGACCTCCAGGCGCCCCTGGAGAACACCTCTTTCAAATGAGGCCCTGTGAGAATCTGAGGAGGTGGGGGGGGGGGCTCTTATGAGTAGGGATGGCCCGAACAGTTAAATTGCAGCCCCTGAGGGGCCAGCAGCCTTGGATCCTGGGAAGGCCTCCATCCTCTGGGTTAGGGCATTTTGATTTGCCGAGGGCAGGAGCAGTCCCCAGTGTGGCTCGGTGGCCATGCCAGCTGTCCAGATCTGCCACTTGCTTTTGCCCTGTGCTCAGGGAATCTTGAAGAGCAGAAACTTCTGAAGCAGAAGAACACAAACTTTTCTCAGGGCACAGCCCCTGGATAGTGTGGAGAAAGCTATGTGCTCTTAACAGGAAAAAGTACTCCTAGATCCACAGCCTTTTTCAGTTTCAGGGAGCTGAGAGACAGTAGGGATAGAAAGAGGCAGCTCCTAATAACGTCCACCCTTCCCGAATCCAACCTTTCCTTTTCTTACCCATCTCTAGCCCACTCTGCTTCTCCTGTCTTCTCCCTTCTTTCTCTTCTGCTTGAACCTTATGTCTGGACGCTGCTGCCTTGACCCTTCCTGACTTCTTTAGCACTCAGGGCTGAAGTGGTTTTTTGGCTCCAGATCTACATTTTCCTTAGCATGTGCCAAGAAACTGCCTGCTAACCAAGCTGTTTGGTGGCAGAGAGACTTGAGCCGAGGTGATAATGTGGCCCAGTGGTTCACAGAGTGCTGGCCCTCAACCAGCGGCAGCAGCTCAGGCCTGCCCCACACCTGCTGAATCCCAAACTCTGGGGGTGAGGCTCCCCCCCCCCCCCGGGGGGATGTTGATGGAGGTTAAATCGCGTGAACCGCTCATAGAGTGAATGAGGCCTCCGCTCCCCCAGTTTTAATTAACTTGTTCAGATTTGCGTGAAGTTCTTTGTAAACTCAGCCTTAAGCCCCTTTGCAACCAGACTGTAGCCCTATAAGGGCTCTAGAGAGAACCTCTGGACCCTGTGGATGTGGTGGCAGGAGATGCCTTCTCTAAAAGGAGTCTCAGACTCTTGCCGTGAGAAGTGGTACCAGGACAGCAGAAGGCTACTGCTATCCCCTCCCTCACTACTGCGTGGGAGAGAGAGCTGAGACCAGGGCCTGATCTTCCTAGGAGCCTGGCAGGGCAGTAGTGAGGGGGAAGATGGAAAGGTTGTTATTCCCGCTTCTTCTCTTACAGTCTGAGAGGTTTTTAAACTTCAGAGCCATTTCAGAGTTAATGGAATCAGAGTTCTAGAAGAGTCATTTCTTTAAGAACAGTCTGGAAGGAAAACTGGGGGACCAGTTTCCTTGAATATAAAACCAAAGTCAAAGTTTGGTGATATTCTAACCCCATTTCCTCCCACCAGGCATACAGAGGAGTCTTTCTCTCTTGTCTTCCTGTCCCTTTCTTAGACTCACTCATTTGCTTAGTCTACTCTTTCTCAGCCCCATCTCTTTCTCTTCCTACCACTTATTTCTTAGATCAGTGGCTCGTAAACTTTGTGGCAAGCAAGAACCATGTGGGTGACTGTTACTGTTCAGTCTCCTACCCCACTACAGAGATTCTGATTTAGTAATCTAGGTGGGACCCAGAAATCAGCCTTTTTGACAACACCCCCACATTTTGTCCCATGGACTGCTTTGCTGGCCCCTGGAATGGAATACGGGCTAGGATAATAGTGATTTATTTTAAAATTTAAACTAATGTCATGCATTACTTAAGTAACAAGATATTTTTAAAAATTTTGTTTTAACCACAGAAATTTTCATTTTAGTTAGAAATTGAGATGAGAGGGGCGCCTGGGTGGCTCAGTGGGTTAAAGCCTCTGCCTTCAGCTTGGGTCATGATCCCAGGACCCTGGGATCGGGCCCCACATTGGGCTCTCTGCTCGACGGGGAGCCTGCTTCCTCCTCTCTCTCTGCCTGCCTCTCTGCCTACTTGTGATCTCTCTCTCAAATAAATAAATAAATAAAATTAAAAAAAAAAAAAAGAAATTGAGATGAGAGAAGTGAGCAATTGCATTGTTCCGGACCCAACTTTGAGCGCCTCCATGTGTCAGTCATGATTTTAACTTTGGAGAAGAAGAAAGAAATATACCAAAAAAACCTTGAAGTTTCCACTTAACAAATGTTTCACCACTAAAAATACATAAATTTGTTCCGCAATACATAGTATGTGTATAAAAATGAGAGATGAAACTATATTCGTTGAAGGGGTAATCCATGCTGGTGAGTCAAATTCCTAATTTGTAAAAACCTCGAGTCATAGGAAGTGTTTTGAACATTCAAGAAAATTATCACTGTCTGGATTGCTGTCTTTAGTTTACTTCTCTCAGATATGTTAAATTCATTGGCTTCTGTGACGGAGGCGAGTGCCATCTCCCTGAGGTTTCCCGATGCCATGAGAAAACAGAGCTGGCCTTCTTGGAGAGAGAAGGGACTCTGAGAAGGACTTTGAAGATTGTTTTCTCATCTGCTTTTTATTTTTATATGCAAACAGGGTCCTCTGTAGTTCATCTTATCTCTCTCTTTAGCCAGAAATACTTTGGCCCATAAAAATGGGAGGAAAAAAATCTCCCGCTCAGAATGACATAGGTGAAAATGTTAAGTATTCAGTTCTTTGAAGTGAAATCATTTATTTTTCTTCTCAGTGTAATTCTGTTCCTTTCTGTTCCTTTCCCCTGTGTGCCCCCTCCACACTTCCCGGTCACCAAGCTAGAGCCTTTATTGTCATCTTTAAATCCTCCTCCTCTCTCACTCCCTACTTAATGCCAAGTCCAGAAATGGCAATCCTTTTAAAGTGTCATGAATTTATTGTGTTCTCTGTGCACTTAACTGTTCCTGCCCTGTCGCTGTGCCCTTGAACATTACCTTTCTCCTTCTTAATCTCTCTGAGGTTATGGACCCCAGGAGCATCCACGGGCCCTCTTCCTGAAATGCGTGTACTCAAATGTGTACACCTACACACACACACACACGCACACACACCATTTTGCAATCCTCTCAAGAGATCTGCAGACCCTGGTTAAGAAACCTTCACCAGAGTCATTTTCCTGCCTGTAATATTTCCTGTAACAAATAAATTCTTCATGTTTTTACCATTTATCCTCTCAAAATAGATTTAATTATGTCACTAAGGTTTTATTGATTTGTCTTTGACTATAGAATAATGTCTAGTCTGTTAAGCAGAGTCTTTAAGTACCAAGGTCCTCCATTACCTAATTCTGTTTCATTTGGCATCCCTGCTTTCACCAACTTCCTACTGCTTTATTTACTGTTCTCCAGATATATACTGTGCGTTTATATAACTTTTTGCCTGCTCCTGCTGCTCTTGTACCTAGAATGCTTACATCCTCAACCTCCTCTTCTTCATCTTCTGAAAGCATCTTTCTTTTTCAACAATTGCTGTTCAGGAGACCATCTGTTACTCCCTTGGGAATCTCTGCCCACCTTGGCTTCCTGTACTCCTACAGAACCGTCTACCTTTACTAGAACATTGGTTAGGTTGAACTATATGAAATTGCTAATATTTAGCTGCTTTTAACACTTTATTCTTGAATTTATATACAGTAGAATTCACTATTCTTGGTGCACAGTTCTGAGAGTTTTAACAAATGCATTAACTTCTGTAGCCATCACCACAGTCAAGATACAGAACATTTCCATCACCTGCCCCCAGAATATTCTTTCATGCTTACCCTCTGGAATGTTCTGTCTGTTTAATGTAATTTTTAATATTTAATCCAAAGTACAGTAGTTGTCTGCTTATCTTTCTCATGAGATTGTAAACTTTTCAAGAATCCTAGAATCCAAGCCATGGCTGTTTTCCCATAGTTCCTAACATAGAGCCTGGTGCATTTTAAGTTCCCAGGCCTGAGCCTTAGCTGAGTCAACACATGAATGCGTGGTTAACACAAATAATTAGGGGGGTTGCTTTAATTACGACAGTGAACTTCCCTCCTCCTCATTTTCCTGCCTTTCCTTTCTTTAGCTGAATCTACTAATGGGTTCCACCATGCCCTGCCCAGTTCTTGAGTCAGTAATGACAGAAACAGCAGCCTGGACTCCTGTCTCCAGATTCTGGAGTCAAGTTAGGGGAGTGAGCAGACTGTAGCCACAACACAAGGGGATAATAGCACTTGACTCTGGGAGTCCCAGACAGACCAAGTTCAGCCGCTTGCCACTGACAAGATCCAAAGGCAGGGAGATGAGAAGTGCTTACATAAGAAAGGAATTTATTTCAGTGAGGCCAACACTGGGAAGAGGGTAGACTAATGTCTCAAAGACTGTCCGCAAAGTGCTAAAAATACTTCGAGGTTCATATAAGGAGAATGGGACAAAGGTCAGTGGATGCCTGCAGGTGGGCATTGAAGTCAGATCATCAAATGTCTTGGGGGTGAATCATGGGCAGGGTCTTCTTGGCTCAGGGCAGTCCTTACTGCTTGGATTGGGAGGTAGTTTTGGTTCCCATCAGGGGATGCTTTGTCCTCAGGGTCTTTTGCCTGAGTTAGGAGAGACACTGGAAGGAATTTAATCAGTCAGCAAGTTTGAGGTTACAATGAAGGTAGTAGACATCCTCTTTCAAGATCTGGTGTGCTTATGCCAGCTCTGAGCCCAAGGCATTTGGATGACCTCTCAGTGCCAATGGGCAGCTGCTGGCTCAGTGGCATGCAAGTACCTTTCAAGAGAGACACCACTGCAGGTCAATGTACGCACGAAGAATATAACTTAATCTTAATCTTTATTTGCTTCTCTGCTCTCAAAAATCATTCTGGCACTTAATCATTCTAAGCACTTACTTGCCTCCTGTGCTCTGAAAGCAACAGAGGTATCTCTAGTGCAGGTGCCCGCTAGTGACCTGTTACCAGGCATGCTGGGATATCCAGTGCCTCTGTTATTGTCACATGGGTGCTCTCTCTTCCTGTCTTTCAGTGGTCATGGCGCATTTGATACCAGCTCTGGTAATGTCTTAGTCTCTCTCAGTGTGTCCCATTTCATATAACTGATCATCTGTCATCCATGTTTGAGTTGGGGCCTCCTGTATCTAGAACATGTTCTTTTCAGGAGCAGAGGAGATAACTCTCCTATCTTTAGAGCTTTTTTTTTTTTTTTTTGAGATTTTATTTGTTTATTTGACAGACAGAGATCACAAGTAGGCAGAGAGGCCGGCAGAGAGAGAGAGAGAGAGAGAGAGAGAGAGAGAGAGGAGGAAGCAGGCTCCCTGCTGAGCAGAGAGAGCCTGATTCGGGCCTTGATCCCAGGACCCTGGGATCATGACCTGAGCCGAAAGCAGAGGCTTTAACCCACTGAGCCACCCAGGCGACCCATCTTTAGAGCTCTTGAACTAGGGTTGATGTTAGCCACTACGCATATCAGTCATGACGAACACTGATTTCGAGGTCCTTTTTTTGGTCACCAGTATTACTAACACAGTTCGTTAGAGCTATAGCACAATATAAGTATTTTTAACTTTGATAAAATACTACAAAATCGTCTACATGCAGGTAATGAGCATAATCTGTTGCTTGATTTAATTAAAATACTTTTCTTCATGTAAACAGCCTTTAAAAATGTAAAAGCAAACATGTGGTATCAGAACATAGTTTAGAAGTGGAAAGGTTAAGGGAGTGGTGAAAGTCTTCAAAAACAGGGCTGTGTTTAGGACTTCCTAGCGATAGGCCGAACACTTTGGCAAAGATTCAGGTATTGTAGCAATGAAGTTGGGTGGGGTGAACATAGTAAAGTCACTCTTTCCACTTTAGTATTTAAAAACACAAGCAGGCTTTGATGTTAAAGAAGAAAGTGAGTGCGCATAGAAAATAAGTACTGTGTTTCTTTCTTCTCCGGTTTCTGTGACATTATAACATTTCTTAGTATAAAAGGCTCTGTCTCCACTGCCTGCTATTGTTTTGCAAGGAAAGTAGGCATTAGATATCAATTCAGATTTGGGGAGGTGAGTAACAGTTCAAATTGTTTTTCCAGATAAGGCGTTTTCTCCAGTGGTTTTTAGTAGTACAAATAAACAAATATCATGTTGCTTTTTAGAGCGTTTTCCGATTTTGGTGCAGATATCCCAGCCCTTTGTGGAACATGAGTCTGGATCATCCTAGAAATTCTGCTTTGATGGAGATAAATGATGACTTAAAAAATACTTAAAGAGCTAAGTTAGTTTCCCGCTTCTGCCGGCTAAAGCTTAACCCATAGACGGGTCCTAGGCTAAGCCATACGGCTGAAGCTGACCCTGGGAGGCTTTAGCCACCCTACCCGTTGGGGACATGGATTCTAATCTATAGACTCCAGTTTGGCGCCGTGGTATAGAGACATCGCATTTGGTGGGGAGGGGTGCTCGGCTCCCCTCAGAACTCTGTGTGAGCAGGGTGCCCAAGCTGGAGGTGCCCCGGGGCATGTCCTGAGAGCAGCAGCAGGAGACCCGTCTTGCACCCAGAGCTGTGGAGGATGTAGGCACTGTGAAGGATAACTGTTTCTGACTCCTAAGTATTTCACGCAGAAAGGGGTTTAAGAGCATCAGAATGCCCTTCTCTCTGGATTATCATATCATATCATATAAATGTCATTTAAAAAATTATCTTTCCTACGGAAGGGTTTACACCGCCCTAGAGCAATCAGTTATTCTTATTCGTGAGTTAAGTAGTCACCTTCCTGCTACCAGAGAGCTGTAACCAGATCTCGGAGGTTTGGAGGCGAGCAGGATGTCCGAGGAAGGGAGAGCTGGGAGCCGAGGGAGGAGGCCTGGAGAGGGCCAGCTCAGTGGGTTTGGCTCAGGTGGGTGCTGAGGTGCCTCCAGGGGAGAGAGAGGGAAAACCTGAAGAACAAAGGACACTAAGGATAAACTTTACTTTTCTCATTTTACCTTTGACCAACTCCAGCCATGAGGAAACCATATTTGTTTTGAAGAATATGGAATTAAATGACTGTCCAAGTCGACAGTCTTCCCAGACAGAAATCTTCCTACTCTGGGATAACGTATTGGTAGAAAAATCCCAAGAAACTTCCCTTTCGGCATCCTCAGGCAGAAGTAAGGCCTGCCGAGCCTGCCTCAGTGCTCAGTATGCTCTGGCCATCCCCACTGCTACCGCCATTGGGCGGGAGGTTGCTCCAGACTCCTTTGATGATTAAGATGCTTAGGTTTACTCCTTTTTCCTTTAAAAAATTAATTTAGTGAAGTAGCTATTCTATACTCGTGCCAGCCGGGTGTCCTGCTGTTCCGTTCTGCCACTAACCACCCAGAGTTAGCACAGACCCCACGAGTTAAGGACCTGCTTCCAGAAGACTGTCCTTACTTCCAATGCCAGCCGCACTCTGGAGGTCCCAGAACACCTGCACTTCTGACCATCTGGCTGTAAATATTCCCAGGACCCCCTTGGGCTTCATAACTTACTGGAGCAACACACAGAACTCAGGAAAGCACTGAACTTAGAGTTAAAGTTTTATTATAAAAGGTGCAAATCAAGAGGACTAGCCAAATGCAGAGACATACAGGGCGAGGTCTGGGAAGGAAGCAGAGCTTCTGTACCCTCTCCTTGTTGAGTCAGGGCGTGTGACCGTCATGGTATGTTTCTGTGTTCACCGAAAGAAGCTCCACTGAACTTCAGTGTCCAAGGTTTTTATTAGGGCTTCATTACATATGTAAGACGAATTGAACATGATTGAACTTAGTCTTCAGCATCCCTCCTGGAGATGGGGTGGCTGAAATTCCCAAACTTCTCACCACAAGGTTCCTCTTCCAGGTGGCTATCCCAGATCATACAGCTCCGCAGGGGCCCACCCCGAGTTCCCTCATTTGCATAAGAAAGACACTCCTCCCACTCCAGAAATTCCAAGTGTTTCAGAAGCTCTGTGCCTGAAACCTCAGACAAATTCTTTTTAACACTACAGTAATGCATTCATATAGTTTACTAAGTCAGGTAATACTACAGGATTTAAATACCTTCAACTTTTAACTTTTTCTTTGGAATTGACTTCTAAATTGCTTTGTGACATGCATATTCTGATTTTTTCTTGATTCATCTGCTGGAGATCTTTATGACCTTGGACCTTCTGTTTGGAAGATAGGGAAGTAGCCCTTTCACCCTGTGCTCAGGTTCTTCCCTGACACCTGCCTTCCTCCCCCAATTCTGAGTTCATATATTGTAACTACATAAATATTATTCACTGCTTAGCTAAGTAGTATATTAGTAGTATCTAACTTTCTTGTGCAAATTTTAGTTTTTCGTGGAGTTAAAAATTGTCTCGTTTTTTAATTTGCTTCATTTTCTGTGCATCTTTTGTTACGTTGTCTTAAACTGAAGAGACTACACAGAATGCTTCTTAATGTTCTTTTTTCACGGGGTCACAGAACTTTTGTCGCTTTTCCCTGGGGGCCTTTCCGGAGCCCCACCCTCCAGCTCAGGTCTGGATGTGTCCTCTGCAGGACTTGGCACATTC
>ML108387.1:0-12180 GCA_003697995.1 Taxidea taxus jeffersonii
GAAGGATGGACTACAGAAACAGCGGAACGGCAAGGACAGCAGAAGAAAGCCACCCAGAGCCAGTGTGTCCCCGGTCCTCTGCCTGGGAGACACCTAGGCCCCCCTGCCAGTGCCTGGCGAAGTGCCAGATGCAGCAGTTCCTACGGAGAGCGGACCGTGGCCTGTCTTTAGTCACTTGGCCCAGCAGCCCCACACACGAGGGGGCACACACACAGTGGCCCCAGCCCGGAGCCTGGCACCCCTTCGGACCACACACTGTATTGCTTTATTGCAACTGTGAACCTGCCTGCTTCCCACAGAGACAAACCAGGACTCAGAGACCCTATCTCCAGCCCCGAGGACATGCCTCCTGCCCTTCCCCACTCTCCAGGTGTGTTCTCCCTCTTCACTGCCTGCACCATCGGAACCGCACGGACACACCACTGGCCAAGGCGGGACAGCGTACTCCGACATCACGGGGGTTCAGCCAGCCCACCTGGCTGTGTGGTGGCTAAGACAAATCGAAAGACCCTGTGACCCCATGGTCATGCTACACGTGGGAGCCAGGCCTCGTCCTAGCAACGGCACAGGCAACTGAAGGGCACGTGGCCCAGGACCGGTGCTCACCACACCACGGGGGTCGGGCTAGGCCGGCGGGAACACCCGCTCAAGAGCCAACGCTCCAGAGTCTCTGTTTCCAGTGAGCAGGACGGTCAGGGGAGCAGGAGTGCCGGCCGCACGGCGCTGTCCGCGGAATTACGATCCTATGCTTGGAACCAGTCACCGTGCGACCTCTGCCATTCCTCTTCCTGGTCTCTTTTAGAAGAGCCGACCCTGCAGAGCGGCCGTGCTCTCGTCAGACACGGCCCGGCAGCCGCCACACGGGCCACAGCAACCCCACGGCGCAAAGTCTGAAGGCCGTGTCCAAGCGGCTCCTCGGCTCCTCGGGCAGGACGTTGCACAACTGGCCCTCGGTAAGTCTGAGGGGCGGGGCAGCGCCACCCGGCCAAGGTCCGCCAGCCCCGGAGCGATAAGGAGAGCAGCCCCCGCCAGTGTCTGGGCACCCGGGGTGGGGCCGAGGCAGGGCCACTCACCTTCTTGAAGAGCACGACGCCGTCCCCAGCCAACTGGTATGTGGAGAACACGTCACTGTTGGACGTGATCCCAAAAGGTATGTCGTCGACAGCCTCCGCTGCCAGCAGGAACTGCTTGGCAAAGTCCGACTCCACGTCCTACGGAGGAGAAGGTGCAGAGGTGGCCACACACCCCGGCACCGCGGACCCCTGCCGGGCTCAGCAGGCGGACAGCCCAAGCGGGCCCAGCCCCCGGGGAACCCTCCTCCCACGCTAGAGGGAAGAAGGCCCGGAGGAGAAGCTCCCAGGTCTCTACCTTGAAGAAGCCAATGACGGTCACCTCGCTGGACTCCAGCAAGGCCTCTGCGGCAGCCCTGTCGGGCAGCGTGGTGGCGGCCGGGCCTGTGCGCTTCTTCAGCCAATTCACGATGTCCTCGGCTTCCCGGCCAGCTGTGCCCAAACACAGGCGGTTCGCTGAGAACCGGGGCCCGCCCTTCCCCTCTGAGCTCTGCCAGAACCAGAGCAGGCTATCCCCCTGCCACAGGACAGCCACCTCGTCCTCACCCCCCGGTGAAAACAAGACTCTCCTGTGCGCGTGAAAAACTGTGACTGAGTCACAGGGAAAGGCAGTGGCTGCCTCTGGCAATATTACAGTTCATTCTCCTTCTCCGGTCCCTCCGCACTTTCGGAACTTCCCCGACACTGAAAATCACTGAGCGCGCACACGCTTCTCCCCCCGCCTCGCTCTATGCATCATCTCAATTAACGATGTGGCAGAACTTTAAAAAAAAAAGAAAAGGGGCTGCTTGGGAAGTCTGCTGAATACCAGCTTTCCCTGTGAAAACAGACAGAGCTCCAGCTGGCCTTGGGCATCCCGGCCACTCAGGTGTCGCCGTCCGCAGGGTGGCCGACCGCACATGCCTGCCGGACCAGCAGGGCAGAGCGATTGTACGCGTGCGTGCCACCCGGGCCGACAAAATGGACAGCTAGAAGCCCGCTCCTCCTGAGCCCGAGGCCAATCGCTCCCCCCACCGCCTGCAGTTCGGCTGCCGGGTCCAACCTGAGAAAGGCTGCGGGAGCCCACACTGAAACGGGGTTCTGCTACGTGGCGGCTCAAAGCTGAGTCACCAGTTACAGGTGGGATTAGGAGTGGCTGTCTCATTCGCCAAAGCTACGCGTCAGCGATGGGATCGTAGGACCGTGCGCTTCCTGTTCCAAAAGCGAACACGGGAACCGTAAAACAGCAGCGCAGGAAGGAGACCAGAGTCGCCGGCGTCAGGATTAACTAGGCTCCTCCAGAGCATTCCGACAGCAGAACCAGAGCCGATTCTAGAGACGAAAGTCTCTCCTCTCATCAGTACCTACCATGCCAGAGGAGCCCAGCCCCCGGGGCAGCCACAAGGGCTCCCACCGCACGGAGCTCGGCTGTGACAGGTGAGTGATGCCGGCCTGTCCCTGGCGGCACTCGGCTCAACAGCTGGAACACCCGAGTTAGCGGTCACTACACCTGCTCCTCCTGGTCCCAAGGGCCCCAGCCTTCCTCTCCTCCCTGGTCAGTCTCGGTCTAGCTCGCTAGCCCTGAAGACTGTCCCTCTCCACCAGAGAGACGCTGCAGGAATGGCAGGGATGGACACTGCTCACAAGGGCCTGAGAGGCAGAACTGGACAGAGAACAGGTTCCCCTCCCGCCCGTCAGATACGCTCCACGTTCCGGGGCAGCAAAGGGCAGCGTGGCAGTCACACCTGTGTACTCCCTGGGAGCAGCTGTGTCCCCGTTCTTGAAGAACTTGATCGTAGGGTAGCCACGGACACCATACTGCTGGGCCAGGTCAGACTCTTCCGTGGCATCGACCTTGGCCAGCCTGATCTCCGAACCTTCTGCCTTCAGTTTCCCAGCGGCTTTGGCGTACTCGGGGGCCAGAGCCTTGCAGTGGCCGCACCAAGGGGCATCTGGAAAAGAAAGTGGGGTGCTAGAGAGCGGCACTGCCCAAGCGCCACTGCTCCCCCGCCTTCTCCTCCGTCCTTCCTTCCATGAAAACTGATCCGCTCACCAAGATAGCCCGGGGACACTGGCCGCGCCTGGAGCTCGAGGCTCGGAAGCGGCACCGGACAGAGGCCTCCAACCCCAACCGCACCAGCCCTGCGGCGCCCGCCGGTCCGCACGGGACGGACTAGCGACGCGGCCGGCCATCACCGCAGGCAGCGCGGGCACCGTGTCCCTGCTCTGCCCTCGGGATCCCAGGGCGGCCGAGAGCCGGCCGTGAGTGCGCGCCGCACCCGGGCACCGCGGCCGCTCCCGCGCTCTCCCGGCCCCCGGACGGACCCGCCACGCGGACCGCAGGCACAAAGGCGCGCGGGCCGTGGACCCGCCGTCACCCCCGGAGTCCGGCTCGGGCCGGAGGGCGGCCCCGCGACGGACAGCAGCTCCGCGGGCCGCCGGGGGTGGGGGCGGGCGCCCCGGAGCGCCGCCCGCCCGGCGGCCCCGTCCCCGCCCCGCGGCGGCCAGGCCCGGCCCGGCCGGCGGCACTCACAGAACTCCACCAGCAGGTACTTGTGGGCCGCCAGCGCCTCGGCGAAGTTGCCCTTGTTGAGCACCAGGACGTGGTCCTCCTCCTCCGGGGCGGCGGCGCCCGCGCGCGTCAGCGCGGCCAGGGCCAGGCAGAGCAGAGCGCGGCGCAGCATGTCGGCAGCGGGCGCGGCGCTTCGGTTGGCGCCGCCGGGACAGCGAGGCCACGAGAGCGCGCGCCGGCCGCCCCGCCCCTATAAGCCCGAACGCCGCCGAGCGCGCGCCCGCCCGCGCCCGCGCCCGATTGGCTGGTGGGCGTCGGGGCCCGCCTTCGAAGCGCTCGGACTGGCTACCCGCTCTGGCCCCCGACCCCGGATTCGGAATCGCCGCGGAGGCCGCCCCCCCCGTCCCGGGATTGGCCGAGGAGCTCGCGCTCGCACTCTTCCCGGGCTTCTCATTGGCTTCCGGTGGAGAACTTTCTCCTCCTCGAGTTGTGACTGGTGGCTTTCTCCTACACCTTCCGTGGGTCTGGAGTGGCTGCTGCCTGTGGAGACCCGGGCTCTGTGGCTCCTGATTGGCTAGGAGATGCGCGCACCCCCGCGCGACCCGTCGTCGAACGTGGCAGTGGGGCGGAGTTCTCAGATGAGGGGCGGGGCCGCGCCTGCGCCTCTGAAACCCCTCGTGTTGCATTTTGATTGGACGGCCTGTCCGTAACTGACACTTCCCACCCACCACCCTGGGTCTGCAAGCCGGAAGCCGGGCTAAGGCAACTTCCGGTGCGCGTGAGGTTCGGGCGGTGCCTGTCGGGGACCGGGGCACGTGGGGCTCGGCGGGCCGGGGCGGCCCCGCGGCGGCGGCAGCGGCGGGCCGGGGCGCCGAGGAGTTGCGCGGGCGGGGCGGGGAAAGCCGAGGCCGGACGTGCTGGGGCCGGAAGGCGGGCGAGGAAGAGGGGGAGGCCGGGCCGTCCCCCCGCGGGTCCCGAACCGGGGACGCGGCCCCGTGCCGTCGGGCGGCCGGCCCGGGAAGGCCCCGCCGCTGCCCCCGAGGTGCCGAGCCGGCCTTGCGGACTGAGCACGGGGGTCCCGCGGTGTCGGGTGCCCGTGACGGCCCTGCTGCCGCCTGGCGCCCGTCGCGGGCGGCCGTGTCCGCTGCTGCCCGGCGGCGGCGGCCTCTGGAGGGCGGAAATCACGGCCCGGCTCCCGTTTCATTGCCGCGGGCGGTGGTCGCGACGGGCCGCCGCGTCCCTCCGTCCGCCGCCGCCTCTGCTCCCCCGGGCCGCAGGGTGCCCGGGAGAAGGGCTCTCGTGCGGCCGGGGTGGCTCTGAGGGCGCGTTTTCTCATCTGCCAGAGGAGGAGGCGTCCCTCGAGGTGTCTGCGCGGGGCGGGCAGGAGCGCGGCCCTGGCGGGTGCCGGCCTCCGCCCCAGCTGCGGCCCTGGCCCGGCGTCCGGCCGCTGAACGACAGCTCCTCAGCACCGGCAGTTGCAAGCAAGGTCCCTTCCGCTCTCTGGGGACGAGTGGCACTTCGCTTGTGGCTGCTGCCCTGGCGTTTTGTGATGGCCACAGCCCGTGTTTTACAGACCAGGGTTTGGGGCCTGGTGCAAGGGACAGTGGTGTCTCGCTGGTGAGACCAGCGTTCACATGCCTGCCTGTCGGGGCTTGGTTTCGTTCTGCTGCCGGGTCGGGCGAAGACGCTGATTAGCTTGTGATGGTTTGGAGCAGCGTCCTGCAGATCACGTAGGCTTGACAGAAGACAAGAACTTCGGGGTCAAGGGGAGAACACGGGGTGCCTGGGTGGCTCAGTCCTTAAGCGTCTGCTTTTGAGGTTGTGATCCCGGGGGCCTGGGATCGAACCCCGCTTCAGACTCCCTGCTTGGCAGGAAGCCTGCTTCTCCCTCCCCCCACTCCCCCTGCTTGTGTTCCCTCTCGAGGAGATGATGGTGCAGCCAGTGGCCACAGCTGTGAAAACCGGGGTCTCCCTTAGGCCCTGGCCTGAACGGGCTGCGGTGCTTGGGTATCCTGGCTGTGCCTTCTCAAGGCGCCTGCTCAGCTTGCATTGGCGTCCTGTACCAGCCTGTGCAGGAGCAGCAGAGGGGTTGTCAGAAAGCTGGAAGGAAGCCTGATTTGAGGAAGGTCTGAGGTCCCCAGTTTCTATGGGGCTGGCCCCAGAACACAGGCTGCTCCACCACACACCTCTGCAGACCTCGGCTTTGAGGGGAGGGCTGACATCTGCTTCCTTCGCAAGACCCACTCACATACCTTCCAAAAGCTCCAGAGGCTGTGGGCTGTGTTCACTGTGTACCCTGGGTCCCGAGCCGGAATGTGCCCTTGGAGGTCAGGGCCCATCGGCCCTGTGGTTGAGGCCCTGGCATCTCTCAGGACCAGGACCACTGCCTTACACCCTCCAGGCGTCTCTCATTCTCTGAGAAGGTGCCCATTACATCTCATGTGAATTACTGGGTGATAAGATGTTTTGATAAATACTGTTATCAAAAATAGAATTCTCTTGGGGTGCCTGGGTGGCTCAGTGGGTTAAGCCTCTGCCTTCAGCTCAGGTCATGATCCCAGGGTCTTGGGATCAGGCATCAGGCTCTCTGCTCAGTGGGGAGCCTGCTTCCCTCTCTCTGCCTACTTGTGATCTCTGTCAAATAAATAAAAATCTTCAAAAATAAATAAATAAAAATAAAAAGTTCTCACGTTGCTTGGGTGGCTCAGTCGGTGAAGCGTGTGCCTTTGGCTCAGGTCAGGATCCCAGGGTCCTGGGATGGAGTCTGGCATCAGGCTCCTTGCTCGGTGGACAGTCTGTTTCTTCCTCTGCTTATGCTCGTTCTCTTTTTCTCAAAAAGATAAAGTCTTGGTTGTTGTTTTTTTTAAATAGAGTTCTCAAAATAAAACTCCTTTCCAATCTGTGCTAGGGTAGAGGGTGTTGAGGGAATCAACAGCAGGTTCATGGACACCCAGGAAGTGCTCGCTAGGCTACTGAAGGACAGGTCCTGACTATAGGGTGTCACTGCCAGGCAGGACCGTGCGGCCCTGCACACGTGCATGCTGGGGCACCATGGGGAGCCGTGGCCCTGGGGGCTGGAGGGGGTCCTGCTTCCAGAGTGGGACAGTGCAGGGCATGAAGATTATCATAAATCACGGTCATTGGCAATGAATCAGTCACGTTAGAGGTCCTTACTCTGTGTCCACTGGCACCTCAGTGGAAGAAGGGCCCATCTGGGAGTAGATGATGAGGGGGCAGCTAGGGGGTTCCTGGGGAACATGGACAGGGGACACAATGGAAGAGGACCATAGGCACAAGCCCCCAGACTATACAGACAGGTTCAGGGTGAAATCAGGAGGACTGGGTTAGACTTGGGACCGAAGAGACACGTCCTGCAGGTGCTGCCCTATGTGGCCCTTCACCTGGGGAGGGACCAGAGCAAAGTCCTGGTCCTTGGCAACGTGCCCTTACAACTCAGCACTTAGGGTCCGAGTCCATGTGTGTGACTAAAGCTGGGAAAATCCATGGCCTGAGGGAGCCTCAGAAGGCCCTGGCCCGCTGAACTGTCGATGCACGGTTACCCTCGGTTTAGATTTTCCGCGGACCTTGTAGGAAACATACTGGGAGGGATGTGGAGGTGGCCAGCACCAGAGCTGTGATGGGCCGGCTGAGCTCGAGCCCCTGCCCGGGTATACCTCTGGGGGCCGGGGTGAGTTTCAGAGGTCGCTGCGTCCCCGTTCAATGGGGAAGGTGCCCAGACTCAGAGCCCGGGATGGTGTAGCCCTACTGGCTTTTTGGGCCACCTGACTTGGGGCCAAGCTCTCTAACCTGTGCCTGGGTGGGAAGGGCCACTTCATCTTGTCATCCAGCAGGGGGCCCTGGTGAGTGGGGGCCGAGGCCACAGACAGCCCCGTGGGGGGGGTCCACCGCAGCCCCAGCCGGGGAAAAGCTGCCGGTAGGGCACACCCTGCTGGGAAGCACTGGCAGGAGGAGCAGGGCCCCAAAGGTGTGGCCAACTGGGCCTCTGAGAACAGCTTCCTGTCCCCACGAAGTGTGGCACAAAACCCCTTTCTAATCCACCCAGAGCACGGAGAGAGCCAGATGAGGTGGTTTCCAGTCTGCGCTTTTCCCGTCCTCGGGCTGGGGAGGGAGGATCAGAGTTGCTCCACGCCCTCCCGTGGTTCGAGGAAAGGAGGCAGCGCCCCCTCCCGCCCCGCCCCCCACCCCCAAAGTCCATTAGAGGCCGACCAGTCCTCCAGGAACCCCCTTGCTGTTTTTTTTTTAAAGATTTTATTTATTAGAGATCACAAGCAGGCAGAGAGAGAGGAGGAAGCAGGCTCCCTGCCAAGCAGAGAGCCCAATGCAGGGCTTGATCCCAGGACCCTGAGCCGAAGGCAGAGGCTTTAACCCAGAGCCACCCAGGCGTTCCCCCTTTGCTGCTCTTCTGCACCTCGAAGCAGTGAGGGTCCCACAGTCTCCTCCTGTCTACCCCACTTCACCCATGCCACCCCTGGAGCCTGGGTCCTGTAGGGCCCTCCTGCTCCAGCCTCTTGCCCCCATTGCTGGGCACAGGGACCCTCTCATCCCACTCCCTCCCCGGACTGTCTCCAGGAAGGTTCCCCTTCTTCAGGGTTGGGACATTTCCTTCATGGAGCCTGTGTTCCGGACCCCAGAAAGACCTGCACCCCCCTGCCAAGCCAAGAACCGTGTCACTTGGGCAATCTGGGGAGACTCCAGGCCTAGGCCCCATGACACTGGCCAGATCTGGTTCGAAAGCCTTCAAATCACTCAACAGCCACAGGCGCCCTGGTGGGGAGCCCCAGCTGCCCCCCCCCCCCCCCCGCACCGGAGACAAGCAGCAGACACCCTGGCTGCTTTGGGGGAGTTTATTTCCCGGTCAGAAAAGGAAAAGCAGGGTCAGGCTCCTGAACATTCTAGGCCCGGGCCCAACAGGGAGGGAAGGGGAGGGGAGGCACAGGGGAGGGCTCCGACTGTGCGCGCTTGGTCCCACAGTTGTCCTGGCTGGGTCCGGGGAGGGCCTGCCGGGGGATGGTGGCACCGAGCCTGGGGGCAGAGGTGGCAGGCCAGGGGGCCCAGAGGACGGCACATATGGAGGCAATAAATACTGACAGGCCAGGCACACGACTCCAGACTGGCAGGCCCAGGTGGGACAAGTAAGGCTCGGCCGCTGGCTTTGTCCACCCAGGGCTGTCTGCTGGGGCCCTGGCTCCGGCACTGCCCACAAGGACAAAGAAGGCAGAGGCGTGAGGACACCTGGCCTCCCAGATGGGAATGGAGGCAATTTCAGTCTTGGCAATTTGGCTTCCCCCCAGCCCCTGGAGCCGTCCCCACAGCCCCGGCCGGGGGAGGGGGCTGGCTAGGCCCTGGCGGGCAGGGGAGCAGCAGCAGCAGCACACCCCACACACCTCCCCGGGCCACGGGGACTGTGGATGGGGCAGGGACCGGGGGAGACCACATGCTCATGCAGACATGGGGGGGTTAGAGGTTAGTGACAGCCCCCACAGCACACGTTCCACATGTTAAGGCATCATGGTTAGACAGTTACTGACAGCGATGGATGAACTGACCGGGGGCAGGTGTAAGCAGGAGGGTGGCTGGCCCCCAAGAGGCCTCGAGTCATGCACCCCACCCCACCCCCATCCCGGAAAAAGAGAAAGAACAGGATTCAGGGCAACTGCAAAGGCCTGCAAGGACCTGGGCGTCCAGGAGATTCCCTTGGAAGAGCCAGGGCCTCAGATCAGGTTAGGACGAGTGGGGGAACCCAAAGGGGTACGGAACAGGAGGTGGAGGCCTGGCCTGGAGGCTCCCTCCCCCCCGCCCCAGCATGGGCAGAAGCAGCAAGGCGAGACCACCAAGGAGGCTGGGGCCAGGAGGGAGGGGCAGGGTCAGCCAGGGTAAGGGGGCAGACCCGTCAGCACTTTGGTAAGGGGTTGGGATAGGGCGGGGGGGGGGGGGGCGGGGGGGGGGGGGGGCACGTCAGACAGGTCCGTCTGTCTGTCTGGAGGCCTGCCTGCCTCCCGGGTCAAGGCTCAGTCCTTCCATTCCTTTTTGATGGTAAGGTTCCACTCCCAGGACAGGTGGTCAGTCTTGTCGTCGTCTGTGAACCGGGACTTGATGTTGTAGCTCCCTCGGGCCAGCATACCCTTGGGCGCCTCCTCCGTGGGGGTCAGAAACTCGTACTCCTCCGCTCGGGGTCCGTAGCTCCCCACCATGTAGTCGGTCTTGTCAACTGTGTGCAGGAAACAGTCACCAAGGCTGCCCGACCCCACCCAGGGCCGAGGGCACACTGCCTTCTCTCTTCCCCTCCGGGTCCCAAGGCCCTTGGGTGGCCACCCCATCTTGGGGGCAGGGCTCCACCCCCCAACTCACTCTTGACGCCTTTCCTATACGTGTGTTGGATGTACTTCATGCCAGACACGATCTCCCGGTTCACCTGCAGGGAGAGAAGCCGGGCAAAGCTCGGCGAGGTTTTCCAGGCCCACGGCTCCCCAGCACCTCCCGCAGCCCCTGCCTTACTCGGAAAGAGATTTTTATCCGGTATTCCACGCCCTCCTTCAGGACAAAGGACTGCCTCCTGAAGCCCTCCAGATCGCCTGTGCCCAAGAAGAAGACTGTACTAGAAGGCTCAGCTGCAGGAAGGGGCACAACACTCCCTCCACGCCCACCCTGACCCACACAGCCCCAGGCGGCCCCCCCCAGGACCCCCAGCCCCTCCAAAGCGAGGCGCAGACTTCGTGGCTGCGCTTCTCACGCCGCCCACAAGAGGGCACCCGTGAGCTGAGAAAGCAGCAGAACCAGCCGCCGCGGCGGCCAGGGACCTCAGGGAGGCCACTCACCTGTCAGGTCCAGCTCCAGGGGGCCCGGGGCTGTGCTGCACACCAGGGTCAGGCGGGTCACAACAACGTTGGGGACGTTGGGGTCTGCGGATGAGAGCAGGTTACAACTCTACCCCAGCCCTAACTTGCCGTTGGTTGGGGGGTGGCTGGCAGCAGGAACCCACAAGTGACAGGTGTCCCTCTTGGTGCTGCCTCAGCCCACTTACCAGCAGACACAGTCACGCGGCCCAGCAAGGCCTCCTTGTACTTGCGCAGACTCTCGTCATCCTTGTCCAGCTCCTGGATCTCCTGGATGCTCTTCTGGGCGGGGGGCTTGTAGTTAACCGAGTGTTCGTCCTCCTCGTTCTCGGCGGCGATCTGTGCTAGCTGCTCAGCTGTGGGCTCCTGCTCGGCCATGCTCCCCTCTAGCTGGGTCTGGGACACCTGCGGGGACAGACAGGCTTGTGGCAGCCTGCAGGCTTGCAGCGTCTCCCTGTCCGGCCTCTAAGCAGGTCAGCCACCGGCACGCCTCCATGGCATGGATGGGCCCTTGGCGGGCAACGGCCGCACCTGGGCCCCAGGGAGGCAGGCCTTTTGGAGGAAAGCAACAGCAGACAGAGCTTTGCCAAAGTCCCAAACAAAGTCCCAAACAAAGGCCCAGAAAACGCCACACTCTGCGTCCTGCCCACCTTGTGGACCGGCTGGAAGTCTGGGTAGAGCATCCAAAACTAAGGAGGCCCCCCAGCGTGCTCCCCAGGAAGTCGGGGCACATCTCTCTCACAGCTGGGCGCGCAGACAGCACCCTCGCCCCGCCTGGCAGGGCGGGGCCACCTCCAAAATCCTGCTCAAATCCTGCTCTTCTTGCAAAGCTGCCCAGACCCTCTTCCTAAGGAAACCTCCTCCTGGGTCTCCCTGACCCAACACACCCCTTGGGTTCTGTGCACAGTGGAGCGCGGCCCCGTCCTGCCAAGGCAGGGCTCTCCTGGGGCGAGAGCACAGGCGGGTCCCAGGCGGGCCGAGGAACCCCAAGCATCTGCCAGCCTTCTCGCCGGCTGTGAGAATGTGTGACCCGGGACGTGGGAACCGCTGCGGTGTTGCGAGGTCTCAGGGCCCCCTTCCGGGATCCGGGCCCAGAAGAGCTTGGGGCAGCGCTGTGGAGCGCCCAGCAGCGCAGGCGGCAGCCCGCAGGCTCCCCAGGACGAAGGATCCCCACCGCGCCCGCTAGAACCGCGGAGAACAGGCGAGGCCCGCTGCGACCCTCGCGCCGCACGGGAAGTGGGCCAGAGCGCCGTGCACGGTAGCCCTCGGCCGGCCCCGGAAGGCGCGCCCAGCCTGTCCCCCGGGGCCGCGCCGCAGCCTGGACGCCGGCAGCCCCGACCTCACAAAGGGCCGCCGGGAGCCCCGAGCCGGCCGGCCGCCACGGGCGGGGTGGGGCGCGCCCGCCTTTCCAGGCCTGCCGGCCGCTTCCTCTGGAATTCCTCCCGAGGGCTCCCGCCCTGACGCCACCCAAGTGTGGCCGCAGGCGACAGGCGAGCGCGACGGCCGCGGCCCACGCTTCCTTCCGCGGGCTCCGCAATCTGGGCGCGCCGCGCGGGGTGCGGTGCTCGGGGACCACGCCGCTCCGGCCGCCCCGCGCCCGCGTCCCCGGGGAGGGGGCGCCAGGCCTGGGCCCGGCCGGGGGCGCCGCGGGGCGCGGGCGGCGGCCCCCGAGGAGGCCCGCGCCGACCCCCGGCGAGCGGCGCGAACAAAGGCGCGGCGCCCCCATTAGAGAGATGACGGAAGATCGGAAGAGCGTCATCTCTCT
>ML108387.1:12580-25935 GCA_003697995.1 Taxidea taxus jeffersonii
CCGCCTCGCCCCCGCCGCACCCTCCCCGCCGCCGCCGCCGCCGCCGCTCACCGGAGGCTCGACCGCGCCGCTCTCGCGCTCCCTCCCGCACGGAATGACGAACGTCGCCGCCCCGCCCGCGCGCTCCCGGCCGGCCACTTCCGGGGTCACGCGACTTCCGCTCGCGCCGGGCGGCCGCCGTGGGGCGCATGCGCGCGCGCGGGCTGCCGGGAGCGCGCCGCCACCATCTTGTGGCGCCGGCCTCGTGGGCGCGTCCGGCGAGGTCCGGGCCGGGCTGGGGTTTGGCGCGCTTTGCTGCCGGCGATTTTGTTGGTCCCGGCCGTCCTCGGGGCTCGGCCGCCAGCCCGGGGCACGACGCAGTTTCACAGCCTCGCGTGCGCCCCCCCGTACATCGTGACCCGCCCCCGAGGCGCCCCAACGCGGGCCTGTGAGGCGCGGGGACTGGCGGTCTGTGTCGTCCGACTGCCCACGGGCCGCCCTGGGGTCCCAGCGCCGCTGGACGGGAGCCTGACCCCGGCGCAGGTGGCGCGGCCTCTCCGTCCGCTGTGTTCCGCGCGCGCGAGGAGCGCCGGGCTGTGGGCAGGGGCTGTCGGCTGGTGGCCGACGTGTGCGGCGCGCAGACCCGGAGACGCTGTGTGGACCCTGCAGACCCCCGGCTCCCGGGACCCGGGCAGGTCCCCGCAGACCCCCGGCTCCCGGGACCGCGGCGGGTCCCCGCAGACCCCCGGCTCCCGGGACCGCGGCGGGTCCCCGCAGATCCCGGGCCCCCGGCTGACCCCGCAGGCCGGGGCACCTGGCACCGCTGCCCTCAGCCTCCGCCATCCCGGACCCGCGCAGGCCCCTTGTGTGGAAGGGGGCGTTTTCGGCCGCAAACTGAATGCAAATAGGAGCCCGGCTATCTTTCGAACATGTTTAAATGCTTGAGGACTATTTGCGGATTTGGAGTAACTTAGGGGTCGCGCGGCCAGCTTTCTGTGCGCAGCCTTGTAAGGACCGTCCGTGTGTTGCTTGGGAGGCTTCCTGTCGTGGTAAATCCGGAGCCCACAGCCCACTGTCCTGCACTGCCCAGCTGTAGTAGAGGAAAACTCTTCTTTCAGATAACCCAAGTGCTTTTGTTTTTTATTTTATTTTATTTTTTAAAGATTATATTTATTTACTTGGCAGATCACAAGTGGGCAGGGAGAGGGAGAGAAGCTGGCTTCGGGCTGAGCAGGGAGCCCGACCGGGTCGCGGGGATCGTGACCTGAGCTGCTTGATGGAGTGAAGTCACCCAGGCGCTCTGCCCCCACCGAGAGCTTTTAAGAAACAAAAAGCAAAAAATCCCCATTGCAGAAAATTTCAGACGTACACTGTTAGGGATGGGTCACTGTAAAAACACGTGTGGGCATTTAGCAGCTTAAATCGGATTAGTTACTCGGCTGTTCCTGGGGGCCGGGGCGCTGCTTGGCCAGTGGCCCGGCTCCGGGTCTCCTGAGTCTGCCGCAAGCAGTGGGCCACAGCGGATCCTAACGTGTGGGGATTCCAGGCCCTTGCAGGTGCGGTGAGCAGGACGCTCCGTCCTTGTGGGCCGGAGGGTTTACTGCCCGGCCACCTGCCACTCGCGGCCCCTCCAGAGGACTGCTTACGGCAAGGCGGCAGGCTTCTCCCAGGAGGCCTCGGGGAGACAGGTGGACGTGGCCCGAGAGCCAGCGGAGCAGCAAGCGGTGTCTCTAATGACGTCAATCTCAGGAGTAAGGTCCCTTCTGCGCTCTTCCGGACTCACAGACCTGCCCTAGGATAGCGTAGGAGGGGACCCCAGGGCTGAGAGTACCAGCAGGCAAGGCCGTTGGGCCTGCCTTGGAGGTGGCCCACGGCAAGCACCAGAGGAGAGAGAAGGGTATTACGAGCCCAGGGCACCTGCGTTTGGCCTCCGAGGTTGGCCTAGGGCCCGGCTTGTTCCCCCGAGCCAGCTGCTGGTTGGAAGCAAACCTCAGAGGTTCTTTCCACCGTGAATATTTCAGTACGTATTTACTTCAAAGGAAGGGGATCCTTTCCGGGGAGAAGCAACAGCCACAGTCCCATTATCTGCCCTGTTCACGTATCTACCACTGTGTAAGGAGCCACCCAAAGTGCAGGGGCTCGGAGCTGTGACTTACACCTTCTCCACTCTTCTGTGGGCCAGGTGAGCTCCGCTGGGGCTCTCCTGCCGCTGTAGCCAGATCAGGTCCATGCCGGGGCCCCATCAGATTGCGCTCAACGGAGGCTGCAGGCCCCAGGCCCTTCCACAAGACTCCTGTGGGATTTGGGCGGCTGGCTCCAAGAGCAAATGTTCTGGGAGGCCTGTCCCAAGTCTCCGTGTGAAGCCACGGGGAGCTTCCAGAGACCAGACTCGGGCAGCTTTTCGCTGGTCAAGCCTGACTCGAGCCAGCGCAGGTCTAAGGGCCGGGAGTTGGATCCCACCCTCTCGATGGGAAGAGAAGTGAAGACTCTGTCGTGTCCCTCTAACAGGCCCAAACGACGCACATTCCTCTCGGTTAATGCGCTGCCTGCCAGGACGCCCGAAATTCTCATTCCACTTTGGCGTCAGCTCAGGGCACAGGTGAGCGTGAGGCTGTGGCGTGACTTAATTTGGACACTGGGGCTCAAGACCCAGGAGCCCTGCCCCACGGCACTGGATAAACCATCTCATCTCAGTCCCTGACCTGCAGTCTGTGAGTGTGATAGAAAATGGTGTTTGCGGGGCGCCTGGGTGGCTCGGTGGGTTAAAGCCTCTGACTTCGGCTCAGGTCATGGTCTCAGGGTCCTGGGATCGAGCCCCGCATCGGGCTCTCTGCTGAGCGGGGAGCCTGCCCCCCCCCCGCCCCCGCCTGCCTGCCTCTCTGCCTATCTGTGATCTCTGTCTGTCAAATAGATAAATAAAATCTTTAAAAGAACATTATACCTACCAGCGTTAACAATGCTTTCTTAATATGATCAAATGTTAAATGTTCAATTTTTCCATCTCAAAAAAAATTTTTTCTAAAGATTTTTATTTAGGCGGGGCGCCCGGGTGGCTCAGTGGGTTAAAGCCGCTGCCTTCGGCTCGGGTCATGATCCCAGGGTCGTGGGATCGAGCCCCACATCGGGCTCTCTGCTCTGCGGACAGCCTGCTTTCTCCTCTGTCTCTCTCTGCCTCTCTGCCTACTTGTGATCTCTATCAAATGAATTAAAATTTAAAAAAAAAAAAAAAGATTTTTATTTAGGGACTACAAACACCGGGGGATCCTTTCTGGAGAGAAGCAACAGCCACAGCTCCATTATCTGCCTTGTTCATGTATCTACCACTGTGTAAGGAAACACCCAAAGTGGGGGGGCTTAACCATTCCTCAGGTTTGAGAACTTGCTAAAACAAGTCACAGAACTGGGGAAAATGCTTTACTTACAATGACTGGTTTATGATAAAGGATGCAACTCAAGAATAGCCAATGACCAGAGATGTCTCTGATGAGGCATGGGGTTGGGGGGTGTAACTGCCGTGCCTTTCTCCAGGTGCACCACCCTCCCAGCACCAAGGGTTCACCAACCCAGAAGCCGAATCCATCATTTAGGGGTTTTTATGGAGGTGTCATTAAAAAAGGCACAATTGATTAAATCATCAGCCTTTGATGATTAACTGTTTCCAGCCCTGCTCCCCTCCCCAGAGGTTGGGGTGGGATGGGGCTGAAAGTCCCAACCCTCTAATCACAGCTTGGTCTTTCTGGTGACCGGCCCCCACCCTGGAACTATCCAGGGGCCCCAAGAGTCATCTCATCAGCACAGACCCTGGTGTACTTGGTTGAAAGTTTTTATTTTTTTTTTTAAGATTTTATTTATTTATTTGACGGTCAGAGATCACAAGTAGGCAGAGAGGCAGGCAGAGAGAGAAGGAAGCAGGCTCCCCGCCGAGCAGAGAGCCCGATGCGGGGCTTGATCCCAGGACCCTGGGATCATGACCTGAGCCGAAGGCAGAGGCCTTAACCCACTGAGCCACCCAGGTGCCCAAGTTTTTATTTTTTTAAGGCTTTATTTATTTGACACAGAGATCACAAGTAGGCAGAGCAGCAGGCAGAGAGAGAGGGGGAAGCAGGCTCCTGCCTAGCGGAGAACCTGCTTCTGAATAACAAAGTCTATTCCACTTGCTCTGGAAACTCCAAGGGACTTAAAATACCGGTCTCCGGTGTCCGTGGGAAGAGCTGGGGGCTCACAGTGGAGCCTGGAGCCTCTTTTGGTGCCACAAAGTCAGGAGAAGCTAAGACGATGAGCCGTGACGGCGAAGGCGACAGGAGGACCTGTAATAGGTTCCTGATGGCTGAAGCTAAAACAGTGTGAGGAACAAGATTACAGCTACCAGCATATGACTCATGGGATCAAATGGACACCCTTGCGTTTACGCTGATATACACACCCAAGCAAATGGTTAGAAATGGCCATCCTTAGGAAGGGATTCCAACTGAAGTTGAAGGGTGGGCGCCTGGGGGCTCAGGTCCTGATCCTGCCTGTGGATCCTGGGGTCCGGCCCACATCAGGCTCCCTGCTCAGCAGGAGGCCTGCTTCTCCTCTGCCTCTGCTGCTCCCCCTGCTTGCACGCTCTCTCGCATGAATGAATAAGATCTTTTAGAATAAAAGTTGAAGGATGAGGGGCGCGTAAAGACCCACCAGGGGACAACGCGATGCTAAGAACAGCGGGCAGAGCCTAGAGACAGGGACGCACTTCATCGCGCAGTGTCTCCTTCAGGGCCACTGTGGGCCACGACGCGCAGAGTGGGGACTGTACCAGGAGACCCAGGCGGCTCCCACCTGAACCAAGCGAGCAAGGCCGCCTCACATAGCCAGCCACACTGCGGTCCTGTACCCCAGACGGTGTGCTCAGTGGGAACAGCCCGTCTGCGCTGTTCTTAGCAGGAGCGCAGGACCCTGGTCTATCCGGAAAGAGGCGAGGCAATCCCCCACAGCATCAACCTTCAGAAGTGTCAAGGGCATGAAAGATCAGGAAAGGCTGAAGCACTGAGACGGCTACAGTCGCCGAGAGGTCCGTGGCCGGGGCTCTCCTTTCCATGTGGACGGGAAAAGCACAGGACACGGGCTCTCTGGGCAGTGGCTAAATCGAATCGGGCCTGCAGTTCAGAGAGCGGCGTCTGGTCATGGTCAGTGTGCGATCGTGCAGAAGAGCATCCTTGCGGTTTTGGTTTGCTTTGGTTTTTGAGAGAGGGCGTGGGGGAGGGGCCCAGAAGCTCAATGGACTCCCTGCTGAGCGCAGAGCCCAACTCGGGGCTCAGTCTCACCACCCGAGAGCATGACCCCAGCCGAAACCCAGAGTCGGACACTTAACTGACGGAGCCCCCCGGGCGCTCCAAGAATAAATATCCTTGTTTTTATTTTTATTTTATTTTTTACAAGTTTTTTTGTAATGTGATTGTCGTTTAGACATTTAGGAAGGGAAGATACAGAAGAAACTCTTATGAGAGGGGTCCCAACAGGTTTTGCCTTTTTTTTTTTTAAAAATACTTTTTTTTTTTTTTTTTTTAAGATTTTATTTAGAGAGTGAGAGAGAGAGAACACAAGCAGAGGGGAGGAGGAGAGGCAGAGGGACAAGCAGACTAGGATGAGCAGGGAGCCCAGTGCAGGACTCAATCCCAGGACCCCGGGATCGTGACCCAAGCCAAAGGCAGACGCTGTAGCCAACTGAGCCCCCCGGGCGCCCCTGAATATCGTTGTTTTTAAAGAAACGCACACAGAGGGGTTCGGGTAAAGTGGCCGCATGCTGCACTCCGTCTCCGTCAGTTCCGATTAAAAAAGTGGAATGCCAGCGTCTGGGAGTCTGGCGAGAAGCCACGGGAACTCCTTGTACTATTCTCACTTCTTTCCTATAAATCTGAACATCAAAGCTACAAAATAACAGCTAAGGACATTCACAGTTGAACAGAGAGACGGGCGGCCGCGGACAGAACGACAAGGCTGAGACAACGGAGCCGGCAGGGCGGGGAGGCTGCTTCCTAACACGCACCGCAGGCACCGCGGAGGGGGAGCGGGTGCGATTCTTGGCTCCACAACATTCATCCCATCCGCAGAGTCGACCGTTCAGATTCGCTGCTGGGCGCGGTGCGCGCCGGGCACAGGACCCCCAGCCACCAGCCAGTATCCCTGAGAACTACTACTCAATCCAGACTCTCTTCTTTCTTCCCTTCCTTTTTAAGGATAAGGATGATAAAGAGAAAAAATGCAAGCAGAACCACAGGGAGATACCTCTTTGCACCAGACGATGGCTGAGGTAGAGTGGACAGGGCACACCGGCCACCTCGGGCCAGCCCGGGAGGGCTTGGGAGGGCGCGGCTGCCCGCCGACCCCAACTCCCATCCTAGAGGCACATGTTCTAGAAGACCGCAGCCGGAACAGCCCGGGTGCAGGCCCCCCGCACAGCGCGGAAACAAAGCCTCTGTCGTCGTCGTGGGGTTCTGGCAAGACACCGAAGTGTGAATTTCATGCTAGTGAGCGGGTCTACTTGGAAAGCACGACGCCAAGTGAGAGAAGCCAGAGACAGAGGGTCACGCCTGGTATGATTCCGTTTATACGCCATGTCCCAGATCGGTGTGTGCCGGGACAAGGGGAGGAGTAGGGAGTCACTGCCAGTGGAGTTTCTTTTTCGGGCAATGAAAATATTCTGGAACTTGAATGTGCTGTTGGATTGTGACCCTATGAATATGGTAAAGTCACTATAAAATTAAAATTCTACCTTCCAAATGGGTCAACTTTATGGTATGTCAGTTCTATCTCACTAAAGGTGTTGTTTAAAAAAAGCCCAGTAGGAGCATCCGGTGGGCTCAGTGTAGAGCACGTGACTCTCAACCTCAGGGCTGTGAGTTTGAGCCCCATTGGAGAGTTGAGGGGACTAAAAACATAATAAAAATAAAAAATACAACAAATAGGGGCACCTGGGTGGCTCAGTGGGTTAAGCCTCTGCCTTGGGCTCAGGTCATGATCTCAGGGTCCTGGGATCGAGCCCCGCGTCGGGCTCTCTGCTCAGCGGGGAGCCTGCTTCCTCCTCTCTCTGCCTGCCTCTGCCTGCTTGTGATCTCTCTGTCAAATAAGTACATCTTAAAAATAAAAAATACGATAAATAGAATGCCTGCAGAACCCAGGTCTGGAGAGCACTGGAAGGCGGTTCTGTTTGTGCGTCACCCTCTGTGCTGACTGAATGTGTTGTTTAAACTTCTTTAAGATTTTATTTACCTGACAGAGAACGAGAGAGCACAAGCAGGGGAAGAGGCAGAGGGGGAAGAAGGCTCCCCACTGAGCAGGGAGCTCAATGCAGGACTTGATCCCAGGACCCTGGGATCATGACCTGAGCCAAAAGCAGACATTTCACTGACTGAGTCACCCAGGCACCCTTATTTTTACAGTGACCTCTACCTCCAACACGGGGCTCAAATCCATGACCTGAAGATCAAGAGTCACACACTCCATCAATGGCTCCGGCCGGGCACCCCGGTATCCTGTGTTCACCCCCCAGGCCAGTCTGCCCCCCATCAGAGCAGATGTCTCAGGGCAGGGATTTCTGTGTTGCGCTCACTGCTGTGTCCCCGGCACGTGAGGACAGTGCCTGGTACATGGCAGGTACTCACATATTTGCTGTATGAGTAAATAAGTTTTCTTTAAACTAAAAATAGAGGGGCGCCTGAGTGGCTCAGTGGGTTAAAGGCTCTGCCTTCGGCTCAGGTCATGATCGCAGGGTCCTGGGATCAAGCCCTGGATCAGGACTCTCTGCTCAGCAGGGAGCCTGCTTCCTCCTCTCTCTGCCTACTTGTGATCTCTGTCAAATAAATAAAAATAAAAGTCTTAAAACAAAAAAAAACCCTAAAAACTAGAAAGATCAGTTGACTAGGTTTCCGGAGGATAAATGAGATCTGCATGGAAAGCCCGGCCACGCGGCAGGCCCAGGCTCTCCATGGCTGTTTCTCCATTTCTGCAGCCCCGGACCGGGTTCCCACGCTTACTTCTATTGCAGGTGTGAGACTGTATCACGGCTTCTCACTTTTGTCTCTTGTGTCAGGCTCGCAGCTCCCCGAAGGCAAGAAGCAAACTGTCCTCACTCCGTAGACGTGTGCAGACACACAGGAGGTGAGAGGGCCCCAGAGGACGTCAGCGAAGGGCCACTGCTGCTCATCGACTCTGGCCTGCCGCCTGTCTCCTGCAGTCCGCGAGCAGAGAGGCCTGCCGCTTGTTCCAGACTGTCGGTAACCACACATCTTTGCTCAACTAACCAAAAGCCAAGGACACGCCGGCAGCTGGCCGGCTCCTTGCCACACGGTTCAAAGCGATCGAGGCTGCTCCCAGCCCGTAAGGAGCGCACACAGCATCTGCCCCCGTGGACTCGCAAAATTTCAGGGTCTTCTTCAGTCACCCCTCCCCACCCCGTGGTCTCCCCAGCTTCTGCAATGTCACCCCCTCCAGTTTCTCCTGTCACCTTCCTGTGTCACACCACCGCCCACGGCTTTGCTAGTGTCGACCTGTCACCAGCTGCTAACCTGGCAACGTCCAGCTCCAAACACTCATGGGACACCGGGCGGCATCTTGGATCTCTGCCTGCCTCCTAGATCCCACCCTGAGCGTGGCCCCTTCCCCTACTTTCCCCTTGGGCCTTTCTCTCCACACATGGCGCCTTCCGCCACGGCTCCAATGCCTCTGAGCCACCACCCCACACCTCCCCGCCCCAGGCCACCAGCGGCAGCACCTATGGTCTCTGGCCTAGGCCACCTTCCCCCTCCGGTAGATGAGCTCTTCAAGCAGCCCACCACCTCTCCGACAGCGGGTTCCCTACCCAGCACATGGCTGCTCAGGCAGACGCCGCCTCCCAGGGCCCCACTGTGCCTGGGTCATGTGACCTTGATCCCATCCTGCCCTCGTGGTCACAGCAGCCAAGGCCAGGCACGTGCCAGTCCCTCCCTGTGACACTGGGCTCCTCCAGGGTTGCGCCAGGTTGCGCCGGTCACCTTTCCATCCAGGGCCTGGTACGAGCGGGCTGTTCAAGCGGCAGCTGCTGGCTCCGTAGCAACAGCCCTGGGACTGGCAGTTACAGGCACCGCGGCCAACGTGGAAGTCGACCCCAGCGCCGCCTGAGCTACAGGGCGCACCCTAATCGGCCTTTCCGTTGCCACACCATCCCCTCCCCGCCACACAGCTCTGCGCTCCGCAGCCCCCCGGCCTTCCCAGGACTCTCTTCTCCACGGAGGCCACTGCCTTCCAACCGCTGCTGCACCCGAAACTGTGCTCGGGGGGCCGCAGAGCGGGGGCCCTTAGATCTCACTGGCTTCCAGGTACAACTGGGCCCCGGGCACCACCTCCAGAGAGGGAGAGAAAACCTGCGGACCGCAGCGTGGTCTCCCTACCCGGCCTCCCAGGAGGGGGATCTCAGCCTCTTCCGAGCAGCATGGCCAGGCACAGAAGCAGAAGCGAGTGACCAAGTGACATCACCGGCCTGCTCTCCTCTGTCCCAGAGGGGTCCAGATGGGGCAGCTGTCTGCCCTCCCTTCCAGGTCTGCGTGCGTCCAACTCGCCTCTGCCACAGCTCCCCCTAGCGTTCCACCCAGGACACAATTAAGGGCACACTTTCTGGCTCGCTCCTGCTTTGGTGTGCAAGAGAAAAACAGGACAGGGTTAGGGTGCAAAGTCAGAATTGCTGATCCGTGCTTCTGGCAAGCAGAACCCCAGAGGGAAAGGGACAGCCCGGCCTGGTCATGTGAAGTCTGGCAGCAACACGGCGTCCCTCAGGTCCCCTCACTTCACACTGCGGGCAGTGGCGGTGACTATTCCCCGGATGGGAGAGAGGACGGGCCAGGACGGGCGGAGCAGAGACGGAGCAGTGGCAGTCACCCTCCGGGAGCCCGACTGCTCCCCACAGGCTCGTTCTGTCAGGCCCAAGCCAGGACTGCGACCGGGGACGAGTCACATGGCTCCACACACATCTGTTTTATTATGGCAAAGGTGAAAACACCACCTTCCCACAACGCCAACCGGTAACATTTATCCCAAAAATAACTCAGTACAAAACACGGCTGCTTCAGATTAAAAAAAAAAAAAAAGAAGAAGATAAAAAAAAAACCCAAAACAAAACAAAACAAAAAAAAGGAAAAAAAAAAAAAACCTTTACATGAGTTTTTAAATCCTATTTTAAAACATAAAAGAAACAAATCCATCATTGGCCGCACAGCCCCAGTCCACCGCCCCCTCCCAGCCAGGGACACGGAGGAGACGTCTGGGTCCTGCTCCACGCCAGGATCTGCCACGCCTTAGCTGGTGTCCATCTGAAACACACACGCAAGTGCGCGCTCAGAGGCGGCCCTGTGCCCCCCGCACCCCCCACCCCGGCCCGGGACTTACTCTCGCGTTGTAAGCGTCCAGCTGGGCGTCCAGCTCCTCTGCAGAAAGCTGCTGCTTCGAACTCCGGCCAGTGCCTCTGCCCCTGCCCCGGCTTCCTCCGCGGGTGCCTCTCCGGGTGCCGCCACCGCCACCAAAAGCCCCGGAGCCACGGTTTCTGGTCATCCCGCCTCTGTTCACACTAGCGAGGAAGAGAGAATCACTCTCCTGACGCGGCCTGCGGGCCCACGCGGCACCCTGGCCCCGGAGCTCACCTCTGCGCAGGTCTCCGCTGCGGGTCGATCTGTGACGTGACGAGCTGGATGTTCATGGGGCGGCCTGCGGCAGAGAATACAAGAGGCGCCCCGGTTAGAGGGCCCCGAGACGCGCCGACGGGCGCCACGGCCTGGTCTCCGTGCAAGCACCGGCAGGGGCTCTGTGCGTCTCCGGTGCTCCCGACAAGGGGAGCGGCCGAGCGATACTGGCGGGAGAACGAGGTGCTGCCAGGGACAACCCCACCAAAAACCGCCTCCTCGCTCCTTCTCAGTCCAGGTGACGTGGGTGTCTGGTCGGGTGTCCGGGGCGCTCGTGGGTGGAAAGGTGTGGGTGGCCTGACGGAAGAAGAACCGGTACCTTTGTCTTTACGACTACAGCCCCGCACTCAGAGCTGTACTATGGCGGTTCTGAGAAGGCTTCACAGAAGTGAGTCTTCCGGAAGGAGCTGAAGGAGGGGAGGGATGTAGCTCGCTGGATGGGGGTTCACAAGAGGTTGGTCCCGATGTGTGGGGCAGCATGAGAGGTGGCAGAATGGAAGAGAGAGACAAAGGGGCGAATGCAAAGTGTCCTCGGCCACAGGGGGAAGGCACACTCCTGCACGGACAGCTGCCAGCCCCAGACCGCACAAACGAGACGCAGCCCCGCCATCATCCTGGGTCCAACCGCAGACGCACCATCCAGGGGGACCCCGTTGTATTGCTTCATAGCTTTCAGGGCGTCTGCCTTCCGTTCAAAGTGCACGTCGGCGGTTCCTAAACTGCGCCCGGAGCGGTCATAGTGCACAGCCGCCTTCTTCAGGGTCCCGAATTCAGCGAAGAGCTCCTGGAGGCCGGGAAGAGCAGCTGTCAGCCAAGTGGCTTCCCTTCGGGTGGCCCAGGGCACTGCCTGGGCGTGTGAGCTGCTCTGGGGTCGTTTCCCTGGGCGGCAGACACGTGGGGGGGCAGGGCAGTGGCAGGGGAAGGGAGGGGCAGACGGGACAGCAACTTCCCGGAGCAGCTGGGCCTCAGGGCTCCTGCGAGCGTGGGGACGTTACATCTGTCCCAGAATGCAGGTAAAGGACCACACAGCCCACCAGTGAAGGGAACGAGATTAAGTCGCTATCTTCTTCAACAGAGGAAAACTGACAACACACCCAAGGACTGTACCAAGAAACACCAAAGGCCAAGATCACAGAGCAAGGGATGCTATCCAACATGTGGACCAGCTCACAGGGCCCGTTGATTCGGGAGCCCTGACCCAGCCCCTCCCCCAGGGCAGATTCTGGCTCACCTTTCCCTCTCCTCCTACTCAAGCCTGCCGCAAAGGCTGAAGTCAAGCGCTGCCATGGAAACTGCCCTGACCTCAGGCAGGCTGGGAGTTGGAGAGGGAACCCAGAGTGTGGGGCTACTCCGGCCGCAGGCACACAGCGGGAAGTGGAGTTCACCAAAAGCGGTTTCCAGTGGATGCCAGAAACCACCTTAAAAAAAGTGTTGAGACACCGTGAGTGCTCACCGGCCTTGCTCTGTCCTCCCACGGTAGTCAAACAAACAGCTGGGCTCCGGGAAACTGAACCCAGGAAGGCCCAGCACCCTGACCCAGCCATCTCTGGGACTGATCCCCAAAATGTCTTTACTTAATCAGAATACAAGCAAATATGCCTTTGAAATCTATATGCCTTTGAAATTCAAACAAAAAAACCCAAAAGAACAAAAATAAAAAATCCCCCAAAAAACAAAGCAAAAAAAAAAAAAAAAACCTGAAAACAAAACAACAAAAAAGAAAACAAAACAAAAAAAAGCTTCAAACAAAGCTGAGTTTGAGAATCATGCCACTCAAAAGACCAGGGGAAGAACAAGGCCCAAGTCCCCTAAGACCTGGAGCCTGGGGCTGGAGGCAAACGGGGCAGGGGAAGATGCCCAGCACAGCCCGCTTCTGCGCTTTGCACGCTGACTTCCACAGAAGCTGCTCCTCCTCCCAACCAATCATTAGAACGAGTAGGAAATAAACCAAACGGACATCCTCCGTGCGGCCACGACACAGGGAAGGCTCACACGAGGCCAGTCCTCCCCGCGAGGAAGTGACCGCTCGGGCAGAGCGTGTTCACGGGCGCGTCGGAAGAGCAGCAGCTGCCCACGTTCAGCCGGGGGCCGCCTCCCAACACACGGAGCTACCTGCCGGACTTCCACCTGCGCACAGCCTCTGCTTCGCCCTCCTGCACCCGAGAGGGGCCAGGGGAGAGCCCTGCGGCCCTGGAGGCCTCACCGCCCTCAGGGGGCACATCCCAAGCAGCAGCAGTTGGGCGAGGGCACCCGCTCACCTGAATGTCAGCGTCGGACACCCCGAAATCCAGGTTGGACACCAGCAGTTTCCCACCAGTCTCGACGCCTGCGCCGCCCCCAAAGCCGCTGTCGAACAGGTCGTGCTGCCACTTGTCAGGAAGCTGTTTCGGCTGCAGGACAGACGCGAGAACAGACACGGCCCGTGAGCGGCTCTCCAGGGCGCTCGCCCTCCCCGGCAGGGCAGCACCGGGCCGCGCGGACACCGCAGCGCGCCCCTCCCCGCCCACGCCGCGCCAGGCCGCAGCCCACCCGGCGGGACCCACGCTCCCGCGGCCCCGGCTCCCTCCGACCAACTTCGCGCCGCCCGCGCGGCCGCGCCCAACGTCCGCTCGGCCGCCGCCGCCGCCACGAGGCCCGGCGCCCAGCGGAGACAAAGGCCGGAGGGTCCCCGCCTCCCGGGCCCGGGCCCGCGCG
>ML108387.1:30935-48027 GCA_003697995.1 Taxidea taxus jeffersonii
CTGTAGGGCGCCGGCCGGTTCCTGCCGCCGCCGCCCGCCGCGCCGCGGGCGATGGCCGGCCGGTTCCGGATGGGCCCGCCGCCTCGGTTCACTCGCGCGGCGGCCTGCGCCCCGCCGCCACGGCCGCCCTGGGAGCCGGCCCTGCCGCGGCCCCGGCCTCCGCCGCGGCCACCTCGCTGGCTCCGGTTCAGCTTAATGATGTCGTCCAGAGACATGTCCATTTTGTCGGCCATGGCGGGCGCGGAATCGGCCTTGGCTCGAGCCCGCGCGTCAGCACGCCGGCGCGTCACTTCCGGGGCCGCGCGGTGTCTTCCGGGGCCGAGGCCTTGGAGAGGCCGGGGATTGGCTGCGAGTGGACGGTGAGGGCGGGGCGGCGCGTGCGCGCTAGGGGGCGAGTTCGGCGGGCGCTCTGTAAGGTGCCGGGCCGTGGCCGCGGTCGTTTTTATACCTTCCCGCGCGGGCGCTGCCAACGGAAGGCGGGCGGGGCAGCGCGCGGTCAGGCCGGCGGAGGTGCGAGAGCGCGGGGCGGGGCGCGGCCGTTGGGGCGGGACTGGCGCGCCGCCCCTCCCCCGCCCTTTCCCGCCCGTGCCTCGAACCCGCACTTCTCCCCCGCGCCCCACGCCCTCCCCAGGCCCGAGCGCGCACCCCGCCCCGCAGCCTCTCCCCGCGCCCCCGCGCCTGCCCGCACCCTCCTGCCCCGCACTTCACCCTGGCCCCGCCCTGCTCCCGCTCGGGCGCGCTGGGGTCTGGGGGCGGCGCCGCGGGCCACAGCCCTTGCTGACCAGGGCGGCAGGCCGAGCGCGCTGGGGGTGCCCCGGCAGTCCGCCGGTCGGGGCCTCCAGGTGCCCGCGAGCCAGCCGCACCCCTCGGAAAAGCACCGGGGCACGGCTCTGCAGGTAGCGGTGGAAGCCGTGCTGCGCTCCGGGGACGCAGGGCGGCCGAGCCGCCTGCGTAGAGAACCGCGCGCGTAGGGAACCTCGCTCGGCCCTCCCAGGGGCACCCGGGCGCTGCCCCGCCGTCCTTGCGGTCGAATTGGTGCCGGTCGGTCTGGGTTTCGCAGAGCGCTGGCCGCAGTTCCAGCCCGTGCTGACCGTGGGCTGGGGTGGCCCTCGGGCTCAGAGGAGCGCCCTTGGTACCGGAGGCCCCGGCTGTGCAGACGGGGGAAGCCGGCTCATTTCCTTCCCTCTGCCTGCAGGCTCCGCGGCCATGAAGGTGAAGATTAAGTGCTGGAATGGCGTGGCCACTTGGCTCTGGGTGGCCAACGACGAGAACTGTGGCATCTGCCGGATGGCCTTTAATGGCTGCTGCCCGGACTGTGAGTGTCCCCTGAATTCCCTCCCTCTTGAGCTTTGCCTGCCGGCCTGGCCATGACCTCTCACCTGAAATCCCTGCGCCAAGTGGCTGGGTTTCCGTGTCCCTTTCCTCAAGAAACGTTGACAGAAAAAGCCCGGTGGTTTGGGCCCATGTTTGTAGAAAGAGCCCATCTGAAGTTCTGTAAGAAAAAGTGTCGCCTTTTGCCATGGTCAGTCTCGGCTGTGAGGTCTGAGGGGCAGAAAGACACGTTAGAACTGTGTCTGGAGATTCTCAAGCGAACAAAGCCGAGTAGCGAGTAGCGTAGGGGTGCCGCGCCCCTCGCCCAGCACGCAGGATCACAGTGGGTAAGGGACCTTTCCGTCTCTGCTTCGCAGTTCGGCAGCCGATAACTAGGATGCCCGGTGCCACGTCAGCCGAGTCTCTAAACGGGACTCCAGCTCTCTACGGGCCGTCCCACCACATCAGACAGGACGTGATGATGAGTCCTTAGGGCCTCCCCCATTCCTAGTCCTTGCTTGGGCTTGCCAGTTGTCCGCAGGTGTCCCTTCACTGCGTGGCGTAAGCAGGGTCCACCGCTGCTTGCTTCGCTGTGCCCTGGGTGTTCAGTGCTGACATAGAACGAGCCCTTCCTCCCCCACTCACCTCTTTCAAGGCGCCTGACCTTTTAGCAAAGTTGTCTTGTCCCGCGGAGTGCCCCCCACCAGGTCTTATCAGATTTCTTTTTTGTGCTGTTTTTTGATTCATCTTTGTTCCTATTGTGTTCTGTGAAGTAGAAATGCTCTGAGTATATTTTTAAGTCAAAAACCAGTTTTTGCAGCAGTGCATTTCGTTTTTGCCAAACCCAAGTGAACTTAAACAGAAGCAAGTTGACCCTTGGGGGCCAAGGGCAGTCTCAAGAGGAAAACGGGACATGGGAGTACTGAAGGGTCTCTGTCCCGTGAACGACCAGGCCTTTTTTGTGGGGTCAGGTGAGTGGTCAGAATAATAATAGGGCTTTACTTCTTACAGTGAAATTCAGGTCATTGAATTTAAAAAAAAATTTTTTTAAAGATTTTATTTACTATTTGACAGCACAAGTATGCAGAGAGGCAGGCAGAGAGAGAGGTGGAAGCAGACTCCACGCTGAGCAGAGAGCCCGACGCGGGGCTCGATCCCAGGACCCTGAGACCATGACCTGAGCCCTAGGCAGAGGCTTAACCCACTGAGCCCCCCAGGTGCCCTTGCAAATACTATTTTATTTTCTAAGATTTACCATTTATTTATTTATTTGACAGTGACAACAAGCAGGGGGAGCAGCTGAGGGAGAAGCAAACTTTCTGAGGAGCAGGGAGACTGATGTGGGACTTGATCCCAGGACCTGGAGATGATGACCTGAGCCGAAGGCAGACGCTTAACTCACTGAGCCCGCCAGGCACCGCATGCGTGTTCTTTAATCTTTACATTTGCTTTGGCTCAAAGGAAATCTCATCTCCCAGGACTTAATCTGTCCCGATTGACTGAGAGGGGTGGGATGCGATCTTCCATCTTCGGAGATCACTGACTGGTTCTGCTGGATCCGGTTTGCTTCATCATAATGCTCAAGATGCGGTTATAGTGAATCTACTTTAAATCACTCCTAAATGCGTCACTAGGGGCACAACAAAGGCCATGGGAGTCGGGGGGGGCACATACATGGCAGCTTCCTGAGCAACAGACCCGTGCCTTCTGGAAAGAAGTCCTGGAGGGTACCGCCCTCGACTGGCTGTGGGAGAGTGAGCGGCCCGGCACAGATGGCCCGGGCGCCGAGCTCAGCTGCTGCCCTGGCGGCAGGGCCTGTGGCTGGCGTCTGTGTATTTGCCAGTGGGCTCAGGTTTTGTGGAGGGGGTTTAGGGCATGATCTTCAGACCTGGGGTCAAGTTTGAGAGTCAGTCATCACGTGCAAAGTGTTTGCCAAGCCTAGGTGCTCCCTGCGTGGATGAAGGGACGCTGGGTTTCTCTTGCTGCAGCTGTGGGCTTGTGAGAAACCCGGGTGCCTGGCGCTGTGATAAACCTGCCCCCAGTCCCGGAGGGCTTTGGGAGTAAAAGTCTTCTTGAGACATGTTTTCATGACAAAGAATTTCCGTCCAGACCCGAGCGAGCACTTGGGTGAGTCACCGTCACTGTTCATCTTGCCTCAGGCAGGCCGTCTGCTGGTGACGTTACTGGAAGTGGCTCCTGCCTCTGATGGCCGATGGCCATGCGGCCTGGGTACTCCCCCATCAGCGGGCCCCAGGGCATCCCCTGCCCCCTGACAGAGTATCCCGTCAGTACCAGGGGACTCTGATTCCAAGCTGCATTCTCTTGGGCCCAGGAAGGCCCTGGGGGTGGGGGTTGTGGGCGTCATCTCAGGCATCACGCCGAGCGGGTACTCCTGGCACAGGTCCTCCCCCTGTCCCCTCCATGGGTGGGGAAGCGGAGTGAGTACAGTAATTCTGTATTTGCCCAAGTGTATAATTTTCCAGTTGTTTTGTCATCAAAGGCTCAGGAAGGCAATGATGTTTTGTTATAAAAAGGATTTTTTTAGAAGATTGAAAACCATCGCCCCGAACAAGTGGATAGAAAGGTACAGCGGCGGCTGTCCTGACTTGGTGGGCTGCAGGTGTGTGGGGTAGGGGCTGCTCGGGGGCAGGCAGCTGCGCATGCTCAGTAGACGTGGAAGGACACCGAAGAGCCCACGTTCGCTGCTGACCTGGTGCCCGTCTGAGCCACAGGACTGGGCTACTGCCCTCTGGAAGTGGCAGGCGCCTCGATGCACCATGTGCCCAGGCCTCTTGTCCAGAAGAGGGGTGACGGGGTGGTCGAGTGCAGCGAGGGTGGTCGAGGGCACCGCCAGGCTCCCAGCCTCTCTTGGCGAGGGACAGGGGCCAAGTGGGACCACTGTGTTGGCGGTGGTGTTGCTTCGTGGGATCGAGCGTCCTGGGTTTGGTGTCGAGGAGGGGTGGTGGTCACAGAAGCCAGAGGCAGACTCTGTTCTGCGAGCAGCTCCCAACTTGCGTCTAGGACGTGTGTTGACATAGAGCTGCTGCAGGGACAGCCTGTCCCATTTGTCCCAGCCCTGGCTTGTCTGTCCTGTCCCCGCTGTTTGTGCATCAGTGACATCTGGTCCAGCTAGCGTTCTAAAGGTGTAGGGAACCCCCAGGGCAGCGATGAGGGGGATGGCACCCCAGGAAGGGTGGAGGCAGCCAGCCACAGCGCCTCAATGCCCACGGGGACCCTGACACACAGCCGGAGGGGGCCCGTTGTGCTCTGGTGGCACCAGCTGTTTGATGGGATTTTCCTGCTTCTCAGAAACCAGAGGAAATCAGAGACCCCTTTTTCTTCTGATCACGGCAGTGTGGCTGTCCCCCTGTACCCGTCCGTGGAGGTGGCATTCCCACTCATGTGGAGTGGAGTGCCAGCAGCATGTGGCCTGAAAAAGAGGTGGTAGTGAGCCGCTTGCTCACTCCTGGCTGCTGACAGGTGGGGCCGTCAACAGCCCTTGCTTGAAGCACCCTGTGTCCCTGCCACCTAGAGAGGAAGCTCTCAAGGCCCCACAGTCCCTGCCCAGGTTCCGGGCCCATCGACAGGCACACCGTAGCTCTGCCCTTCACCTGGGACACCAGGGTCATAGCATGAATCGATCTAGGGACACCCCCCAGCACCCCCGCCACCACCAAAGAGCCACCCCTCCGAACAGGGAACTCCTTCTGACCAGGCGTAGGAGAGCTGGGGCACAGGCCTGCAAGCGTGGCCCTCGCTCCATTCTCCCCTGCGAGGGGCTGTGGGCCTGTGCGTGCGTGCGTGCGTGCACCACACTGTGCTCACACCCCTGATGTCTGTCTGTTCTGAAGCATGAGGTGTGAGAGGCTCTGCACACGGGCGCCCTTGGGCTGCTGGGGCTGGGCAGGCGCCGGACACCTGGGGTCCCGTGCCCCGGTCTCCGCCCGGCGCCTGGGCTGCCCTGTGTGAGTGGCCTGGTGCTCTCGCTCCCTCCCGCAGGCAAGGTGCCGGGCGACGACTGCCCCTTGGTATGGGGCCAGTGCTCGCACTGTTTCCACATGCACTGCATCCTCAAGTGGCTGAACGCGCAGCAGGTGCAGCAGCACTGCCCCATGTGCCGCCAGGAGTGGAAGTTCAAGGAGTGAGCCCCCCATCCCAGCCGCGGGCTGGCCGGCTGCGCGCTCCTCTGGCGACAGCCCCCTCCGGGCCGCGACACGCCTGACTCGCCTGGAGCTGCGTTTGTTTTCCTTCAAATGGTGACACTTTTATCCAATAAGTAAAACTCATTAAATTACCTGAACCTTGCTGGAGGCCTCTGTTGCCTGTTTTCTCGGTCCTGACGCCGCCTCGCAGTGCGTTGATGGGAATACTCATGAGTAAACATCTCGATGCAATGCCACCAAGGCTCTGAGTCACAACCCTAGGAGGAGCACGAGCGTGGGATCAGCCAGAAGAGCCAGGGCAAGAGTGGCTGGCTCCGGGGGCTTGAAAGGCCTGGGGGTGCAGAGGCTTTGGGGTGTGCGTGTGCACCAACGGGAAATGGAACAACAGTGGCTCAGAGGCCTGTGGCCTGTCATCTGGCCTCTCACCCCCTCGAAGCTGGGGACTGCCTCACAGCCCGGTCTGTGGGACTCTGGCTTGGCACAGCTGGCAGCTGCTGCCCGTAGTGCCTTTCACTGAAAGGCTGTCCCTGAGCAGGTGCTGGTGGTCTCCCTCAATCCCTTCTCCCTTATTCGGGCGGGAGGCCAGCTGGAGCGTCTGAGCTGTGACATACCCAGTGTAGGCCATGTTAAGGCCATCTGTGTTCCAGGTGTCTGAGGTCCTCTACTTGGAGAAGAACAGCCCATGGGAGGCTCCTTTGGGCACCTCTGTTAGTCCACAGCTCCAGGTTGGGGTGTGGCCCCTGGGGGCCATGGTCCCAGCCCTGGAAGCCTTGGCCACTTCTGGAGAGACTGCTGCCGGCTGCATGTCCCCATGAGCTGCAAGGAGTCACCTGGCACTGGCTCCTTCCAGTCCATTCTCAGGGAACAGCCCCTGGGGGTCACTGCCTTGTGCCTTGTGGGTGGCCAGCTGCTGAGTGCTCCGATGCTGCTCGTCCTCGGTCCCTGGGGGACAAGACCAGGTAGTGCCCTCGGGGGCTGGCCTCCTGGTTGGTCACCTCTAGGGCAGCCTATTTCCTGTCTGGATGTTGTACCCAGAGGGAAGGAAGCCCAGGGGACCATCCCCCTTCCCCAGGCTGGAGGTCACATGCCCTGTGTCCAGAAACCCAGCTGCCCTGGCCCCTGAGCCTGGGATCTGACCTGGGGAGGACACACCCAAAGGAAGACACATGGTGTCCAGGATGTTTAGGGGAAGAAGTGCCTGAGCAAGCCTTCTGGCCCCTGCACCTGGTGCTACGCACCCCCCCAACGCGAGCTCCCAGCAGCCCCGCAGACGAACAGGCGTTGGGGCGGCTACTGTGTATTCTTGAGACTTTGCATCTACGATGTGTCGGGATCTGAGGAATCCTTGGGAGGAGTTCACAGCCCAGCAGGAGTGGTCTGCCACCCTTGCAGGGCCCGGCCAGGCAGCACGGCAGGCCTCCACCTCTCTGAGTTCCCAGACCTCACCCTGGCCTGCCCCCAGCCCACCTCCCCTGCCCGGGGTGGGGGGGTTTCTGCTGTGACCCACAACTCTGCCTGGGGCATCAGACGCTGAGTGCAGCCTCGAAGGCTTTCTGGCCTTGCCCTTCGGGGTGGACGCCCTCATTCTCAGATGCCAACTTGCCCAAGGTCACAGGCCCTCCTGTGGGCTGTTCCCACCCCGCCATTTGGACTCTTCCGTGTTTCCTGGCTCCAGCCTGGTCTTCGCTTGGCCTCAAGCTGGCCATGCGGTTGCCCCCCAGGTCCTGTCCATGTCCAGCCAGCTGTCTCCTCCCAGGAGGCTCAAGGACCCTGCAGTGTTCAATCAGGACTGCGGCACCTCAGCCTGCTCTCCCTCCCCCAGGACGCAGAGGCTCACACCGCCTGCCTTTGCAAACACTCCCCTGGCTTCCCCTCACTGCCACCCCCCTCCGGCTCGCTAGTGCTCCCTGATCTTTGCCGGTGCTCTGCTTGCCCTCCCGCCAGCTCTGTTTTCCCGTTTGGCTGTGGCTTGAGTCAGGGACCGGGTCTGATTCATCGCCCGTTGGACACAGGTGTTCTCCTGCGGGTACCCACCCCAAGAGCAGAACTGGGTGGGAGGGGTCTCTGGGTTCCTGTCAGCTGTCCCTTGGTCTGTTTCCAGAGGTCAGGTCTGGCCTTGCTGCCCACCTCTTCCTAAAGGACCCCACCAGTAGTGGCTCTATTAGAAGTTTCCCCCATGGGTGTGACACAGAAGGCGGCCCCCAGGCCCACCCAGGCTTTGATGTCTCAAGAAGCCTCGGTCACGCAATCAGTTCCCTTTTAGGGCGGGAGAAAGTGTCCCCTGGGCACAGACGTCTCTCTGCAGCCTCTAGGGTCCCTGGGGGTTGGGGTAACTGTTAGGACTAGGGCGCCCTCGGGCTCCTGGGGGCTGCTCAGTGCTGCCCCGCTTGCCCCATGCTTGCACGGAGGCCCCACCCCGGCAGGACCCTGGGGCGGGGGGAAGGAGCAGGCAGGAGCGGGGAGGCTGGGGGCGCGGGATCCCGCACCCGAGCCTCCGCTTCTTGCTGCCCGAGGGGGGCCCGCCCCCGCCCCCGCCCCCGCCCCCGCCCCGCGCTGCCGATATAAGGCGGCGGCCGCCGAGCCTCCGAGCCGCGCCGCCCGCCCGCCGCCCGCGTCCCCATGGCCCGGTCCGCGCCGCTGGTGGCCGCCGCCCTGGCGCTGTGCCTGCTGCTGGCGCCTCCGGGCCTCGCGTGGTACAGGCGGGCGGCCGGGCCCGGCTCCTACTCGGTGGGCCGCGCGGCGGGGCTGCTGTCCGGCTTCCGCAGGTCCCCGCACGCGCGCCGCTCCGAGCCCCCCGGCAGCGCCGTCGCCGAGCCGCGCCCCCGCCCGCGGAGCCTCGTGAGTGCGGTGGGGTCGGAGGTCAGGAGGGGGGCTGCGGCGCGCGGGGGCGCGGCGCGGGGGGCGCGGGGGCGCGGGGTCGGGCCCGGGGCGGCCCCTCAGCCTCCTCCCGCCCCCAGGCCGCGTGTGTCAAGGACGTGTCCCCGAAACTGCGGAGCTGCGCCCGGTTCCCCGACGGCCGCGCCACCGACCGGTGCCAGGCGGACGTCCTCCTGTCGCTCCGCGCGGCCGACTGTCGCGGCGCCTGAGCCTCGGCCCGCCCGGCCCCCGCCCCGCGGCCAGCGCGGGCACCCCCGCGCCTCCCTGCACCCCGCGCCCAAGGCTCCCCAATAAACAGAAGCGCAGCTCAACTCCGCGTGGGGACGGTGGCGCGCGACCCGCGGTCTGCAGACCCCTCTGCCGCCGGCCGCCCCACAGGGCCTGCACAGACCCGTCTGCCCCGGGCGGCCCCTCCCCTCCCCCGCGCTCCCCCAGTGTCCTCCAGGAGCCAGTTCCACGTCTGCCCTGGGCGCAGCCGCTGCCCACCACCCCACCCGAGGTGGCCCCTGGCCTAGGACAGCCCCGCCCTGGCCCTGGTTTCCTGAGGACAATGCTCTCCCTTATGAGGGGCAACTCCTGCACTCCCTCCTTTCTTGGTGTCCCCCCAAAACACCTCAAAGTACTAGGCACAGGGCAGTGACTCCGGCTGTTGAAGGGGTGACTAGGCCAGGGAGGGGTGGGGCTGGGGGAGGCAGCCACACCTGCTGCTCCAGGACAAAGCCAGGCACAGCCTCTCCTGAGGTGCAGAGCTCTGGACCCAGCCCTCCCTCTGACCCACCGCCAAGCCCGCGGTTCGGTTCCCACAGCCATGAGGGCCGAGACGCGGCGGTGAGGGACCCCGCGCACCGGCAGTGACCTCCCCTGCCCATGCTCAGGCTTGATTGCCTTCCTTACTCGTCCGCGTCTGGGTTCATTCCTGCCCCCAGCCCCACTGAGGCAGACCTTGAGCTCCCTTCGTGGCACGTCCTGGGGCCTCCAGGAAGCCTGGGTTTTGGAGGGCAGGAAGGCAAAATGAGGTTCAGAGCCTGCCTTGGGGGTGCCCACCCCCCACCCTCCTCGGGGAGGCCAGGGGGAGTTAGACCCATTGGCCTCCACTTAGAGGCTATGGGAGGACCCACAAACCCACTGGCCCTGAATGGCCGCGTCTCCAGGGGCACCGACTTCCCAGAGCCCAGGCCCTGAGCCTCCTGCAACTGTGTCCCCGTGGGCTCCCTGGCTGCCGCAGTCCCCAGCTTAGAGGGGCCGCTCCCATGTCCTCCCCCTTCCGCTCAGTGCAGGACTAGCGGCCCCCTCCTTGTGCCCCTGCTGCCCAGGGCTCCGGGAGTCTGAAGGGTGGCGAAGCCCACCACCACCGTGCCCTGAAGCTGGGGACCCAGAGGCAGTGGGGGTCTAGGGAGGGCCTTGCGCCTCTCACGCACTACCCCAGCTTGGGGAGGGAGGAGACTGGTGGCGGCTGCCCGGCGCAGGGCCGGGGGGGGGGGGGGCAGTCCCTTCCCTCCCACTTGTGCACGGGGCTCTGAGTTAGACTCATGACTAGTTACTTCGGGAGGAGGAAAAGGACAGGCCCACCAAGGAGAGAAGGACCCCCCCTCCGATCTCCACTTCCGTGGGGCCAGGCCACAGGTGCCCGGCCTCACCGGGCTCTGCAGCTGAAGGACAGATGCCCTTCCGGGGGGAGGGACTGAAAAGACACCATCACAGTCCTCGCCTCTGAACAAAACCAGCCAAACTCTTGCCCCCGCCTTGTCCAAAACGAAGAGGTGAGCGGGGTCGGCAGCCTACAACTGCTGGGCTGCTCCCAGTGGCCCTGATCTGGGTGCAGGAGACCCCGAGATTCTTGGGGGGACCCAGTCAGGGAGCTGGAGCCAATTCCTTCCCAGATCTGTGGTCCTGTGCCATGCCACGGGGAGCCAGCCGCCCACTGGCCTTGTGATGGGCTCCGGGCCAAGAACCCACTGGGCTCAGGCTGCTCTCCCTCCTTCATTATAGGCTCTAGGGAAGGCAGCCTAGGGCGACTGGGGGGTTCCTCACTGCCAGGCTGCCTGCTTCCCCCACCCCCGGCCGCCCCACTGTGTGCATGGTGGTGGGGAGCAGGGCTAAGAGCCGGACGCAGAATACCTCCCACCAGGTTTATTTGGTTGTACCCCACCCAGTCAGATACAAAATCGAGAACAGTCTGTGGGGAGAGCAGCAAGGCTGGCCCAGGAAGTGGGGGGGCACAGTGCCCAAGAGCCAGCCCCAGGGCACCAGGGAGCCCACATGGGAGGCAGCAAGGTCTGTATCCTGAGGAGGAAAGGGGGTGCCCCCTTCAGGTCACTGCTCCCCTGAAGCTGGCTTCCAATGAGGGAGGCCTGGAAGGCGGAAAGTGCCAGGTGGTGGGGGTGTCCTGGGTCTGCAGGGGCTTTGGGGAGAGCAGAAGCCAGGCCTTCACTGGCACGCAGGGTGGCTCCCCACTGGCTGAAGGTGCCCGCTGGGCCGCTCATCTATGCTAGATGCCCTCTCTGTGCGACTCAGTGGGAAAGCCTCTGGGCAGGTAGGGTGGGAGCAGCGCCCTCGGCTCTAGCCCTTCTAAGACCAGGCCCGGCGGAGAGGGAGCACGGCGGCTTGTCACAAACGAAACCCTGGAGAGCAGGAGGGGAGGAGAGCGGGGGCGAGGGGGGGGGCCGTGGGCACTCGGGGTGACCTCCCACTGCTCAGAAGTCACAGTCGCTCTCTCTCTCACGCTGCGCCTCCTGCCGCCTCCTGGCCTCCAGGAAAGCCAGCTCCTTGGCCTCTTTCTTCTGGTTCCGGGCCTCGTACTCTAGCCTGGGGGCAGGGCCGGGGTGAGCTGCGCACCCAGGCCTGGGGCTTCCGCAGCTGCCGGGGGCCCCCACCGGGCCCAGCCAGGCAGCCCTCCCTCACCTGTTCCTGATGATGCGCTGAACGATGAGGTCGGTGGTCAGGTTGTTCCCACTGTCGATCTGGCAAAAGATGCCCCTTCTCTTGGGCTCCTGGAGGCCAGAGAGTAGGGGGAGGTGAAGACGGCCCTCCCCTGGATCCCGAGGAGACTGCCCAGCTGCCTGGGCCTGGAGGGTCCTCACCCCAGAAGGACCAGAACACTAGCACGATTCCTCCCACTGCTTAGCAGGTGTCTTCCTCCTCCTGGGAGGCCACTAGACTGGCAGTTACCCGCCCCCGGGGTAGATTCCATACAGGCACTGCAAGCCTGAGGGAGGCGGGGGGCAGGTTCCCCAGGGAACAGCACACACAGCCACCTCGTGCCCAGCAAGGGCCCAGCATGCCCCACCTGGTAAGGATCTGAGCCATCCTTGTCCGGCACGATTTCTGTCTTCCCGTGGCATACCAGGTCCACCTGGGGAGAAAGCAGGGGTCAGGGAGCCTGGCACCCTGCATTCAGAGGGCCCTCCCTGGGACCTGGCCCACCAGGAACCTCACCTTGAAGTGGTCCAGGAGTTCTGCTGTGACTGCATAAGGGGCCCCGATCACCACTTCTGACACGTACTAGGGGGACAGGGGGCACAGGTGGTCAGCTAGGACCCCACTAGGCCCCAGGCTGATGGGAGAAAGTGCTCGCTGCTAAGGAAGCAAGGGCTGGGGGCAAGGAGCAGCATGGTGGGGTTGGCTGGCCGAAAGCCCAAGGCTCCTGGATACCCCCTTCCTCTCCTGCAGCCTGGGCAGGGGACCCCACCCGGCACCCCCACTGTGGCCCATACCCGGCAGGCCAGCACGCTCAGGGTCCGCTCGTGAAGATTCATGATGGGGTAGTTCTTCCCCTTGTAGTGGTTGACCTCCTAGGGCCACGGTGAGCTCAGGTGAGCAGGCAGCCTCAGGCAGAGACTCAGGCCCCACAGCACAGGGAAGCCTCAGTCCCCAGGAAGAGGCCCCTCCTCCCCCGCCTCCATCAGCTCCCCAGGCCTCGCCCCTGTGGCCCACCTATGCCCAACCCCAGCCCCAGAAGCCCCTCCAGGGCGCCCACACCCTATCAGCTGGCCAGGGAGCGAGACCTGGTCAAAGTGCAAGCCGGCGATGACATATGGCCTCTTGGCCAGGCCGTGCACTTTCTCCAGGAAGTCCACGTGGCCGATATCTGTGCCCAGGTTAAGAATCAAGTAATAGGAGAAAAGGCGCCCCACAGGACTGGAGGCTCTGGCGGATTCCCCTGAGCTCCACCTCACTCTGGGAGCGGCGCGAGGAATCACGGAGGCCCCTTGGGTCCCATGACCCAGAGGGGCCCACGGGGCCAAAGTGGGGGCCATCCTCCCCCTCGGTCCCAGAGGATACGGAACAGGTCGAAGGCACCGGCCACGTAGATGACCGTCTCCCCTGGCTGGGGTTCCTTCCCAGAAGCAAACTGGATGATCTTCTGAGACGTCTGCAGGAACTGGGACACCCCTGTCCAGGGGTTCCGCCCCCCAGGGCACTAGAAGCCGAGAGGGCTCTGGTCAGCGACCGCTGTCCCGGGAGCGGCCTGTCCTTCATCTGCCCCCACCCGCGAGCCCCTTTTCTGGGCCTGGGCTGCCTGCCTGCACCTGCCTGTCTGGAAGCAGGTATGGGGGCGCTGGTGCAGAAGCCCAAACCCCAGCTGCAGCCTGGCTGCTTGCTTGTCACCTGGGTGCACGTACCTGTACGCGCCTCAGGCAGGGACGCAGTGGGGAGCCAGCAGTGCCTGCCCCCCCCCCGCCCCCGCCAGGGCCAGGCTAGGGAAGGCCCCATGACCGGGACAGATGGCTCTGCCCTGTGGCCGCCATGGGCACTGCAGCCAACAGCACTGGGGCCTGAGAGCGGGCCCAGCAGTGGCCACTGCCCTGGTGGGGACCCAGCACCCTGAGCCACCTTCTGGTCACCTGGGAGGGCCTTTCCGAGGGAAGTGTCGGCCTGGCGGGTGTTGGGTGACGGGGCTACAAGGGAGAGAGGACCAGGCCACCTGCTTGAAGGTGGTCCTGGTTCCTCAGTGGCCGCGGGGACTGGCGGGCTTGCTGAGCCTGGTGGGCAGTACCCAGGCAGCGCCCGGAAGGTGGGGGGGCCGGGTGAGGGGGCATCAGGGAGTGGCCTGGCTAGCAGGGGCAACACTCACCTTGCCGAAGCTGTCTGCATATTCCCGGTACTCAGAAGAGATCTCCTGAGTGGAAGGACAGGGGATGCTGAGGAGCCTTGCCGTCCCCCGAACACGGCCAACCCCCAGAGCTCACAAAGGGACAAAGACAGACAGGCAAGGTGCTTCCCCCCTCCCAGCAGTGTCCTGAGCCCTGGGAGCTCGGGGAGCCCACCCCTGTCCCTCCCAGACTCACGTGACCGCTGTGATGGGCCTTGGTCACCAGCAACATGCGGCCGACGAGGTCTGTGGTGGACACACCCTGGGTGCGCCTGCACTCTCTGGGGACAGAGTGGGGTCAGCACTCACATCCTGGACGTACTCCAAAGGCTCCACAGCAACTCACCCCGCCGCCGGAGCACAGCCCTGCCAGCCCCCCACTGCGCCGTGCAGACCAGGCGGCTCCGCACCACTCTCGCAGCGACAGAAAACCAGGACCAGGAGTGCAAGTGCGGGGCAGGCCACAGCACTTTTATACAGGGAAAGGCACGACAGAATAGACAAGAAGTGCTGCTCAGCCCCGAGAGCGTGCAGCACCCGGTGGTGGTGGCGATGTTGAGGGAGGGCAGGCCAGACCGGGGCTCATGGCAGCTCAGGTCCCCGGCCCCCACAACTGTCCCCCATGGCTGTCTGAGTCCGGTAATGGCCACCACACCCCACGCTTTTCCCAGCGGCCAGCTGCCCACGGCCCATGACCACCACCTGGGCTGGCCCACCCTGCTCCTGCCCTGGCCTGGAAGAGGCCGCAGCCCATTTTCCTCCGGGGCAGAAAGAGCTGGTGGGGGAGCTGTGAGCCCTACTTCTTGACAAGGGGGGCCCTCTCTGGGGCTCACCTGTACCTCCCGGCCTGCTTCACTTCCTCGTAGGTGTCGCGGCCATCTACGGTCAGTGTGATGTCATCTAGGGAGCACCACACGCGGGCGAATGAGGACTCAGCTCAGACTGCGGGGGCCCATGGGGCCCCCAACCCTCATCCTAGGCTGGCCCTGGTGTGCAGGGACTCTTTCTGGGAAAGCACCCGATGCCTTCTCAGACCCCCAAAAGGCTCGGGGCCCCAGCAGCCCAGCCACCCTCCAGCCCTCTGGGCCCCAAGCCCCCCACTCACTGCCATGCACACAGAAGTCACAGTTGTGCCTGTCCAGCGTCTCCAGTGTGGTCACGTAGGGAGCCGCAGGCACCACCTCGTCTACCCACTTGATGGCCCGCACCATCTTGTACCTCTCCTCTTGAGTGAAGACTGGGGGCCCCTTGTGCTTGGAGATCTCCTCTAGGGGCAGACACAGAGCAAGGACAAGACAGGTGAGCTCTGCAGTACTGGCCCACAGGCTCGCTGGCCTCAGGAGCCCCCTCTCAGCACCAAGCAGGGCTTGGAACCACAGCTGAGCTCGTGGCGGGCAGCCATCGGTCTCCCTGGGCCCTCTGCCTGCCATGAGGGCAGAAACACACCCGTGTGGACACCGCCCTGTCTCTCTGGGCCAGTGCAGGGGCTCGGGATGTGTTCGCTGGCTAACTATGTGCTCCCCTCACCCAACCAGAGTTCCAGGGCAAGTCCTGTGACAGCCAGGCGCTCCATTCCTGAGGGTGCCAGGCACCAAGCTGGGGTGGGAGGGGGAAGTGGGCAGCAGGGCCAGAAATGTCACCCTCCGGCTGCACTGTTCAACTTGAGCAGCAGGATGGGGAGCGTGGGGGGCCCAGGCTGGGCCCGCAGGGGGCGTGAAGCTGCTGGGCTGAGCTCTTCAGAAGGACGGCCATGGACCTGGCCTCACCACCTGCAGGGCCCTGGGAGGTCAGTGGGAAGCAGCAGCCCGGCTCACCATCGGTGTGTACACCCACGATGAGGTAGTCGCCCATGGCCCGCGCCTGGCGCAGCTGGTTAGAGTGGCCGTAATGCACCATGTCATAGCTGTGGGAAGGACAGGACGGTGAGTCCCTGTGCGGAGGGCGGCAGGGAGCAGCGGGGAGGGGTGTGGGGGTGCAGCCTTGCTCCCCTGGGCCTTCCTTAGGAACGCCTTTGAGAAGCTGCCACTGGGAACTGCTCCTCGGGGTCTGGCCAAGCCTGGGCGTTCAGAGGGGAGGCGGGCACTCAGCAACCCACACCACTGGTCCCTTGGCCAGATTCAACAAGCATGACAGGGGCTGGGCTATGCCCAGGAACAAGGCCCGCTGCTCCCCTGGGCTGGTGAGCATGCACAACAGCTCGGCTCCCCACGCATGCCATAGAGTCTGGCCTCTGCCCTCAGCCCCTCTTCTCACCGAATGCAAACAAGTGTGTTGGGGGGGCAGGCCCTTTACTCTCTGAACTGACATTAATCTAAGGGTGGGCTGGACTCTATACCCCTCTGAAGCAGGTGGCCAATCTTTGGGACCAATAGAGAACACAGTCTGACGGATGAGCAAAGACGACTGCTGGCTTTGGAAATCCTGCTTGCTTCCCCATGGCCTCCGGAAACTCAGTGAGGCTCTCCTCTCTGGGCCCAACAGGCCCCTCCCTGCCGGCTGGTTCCAGAGCTCTCATCCTCAGCTCTGGGCCTGATTAAGGGGCGACTTCTCAGCCAGAGGCCCACTTGCCACCCTGTGTGTGGTGCCCAATCGGCCCCACACCAAGTCCATTTCCTTCCTAACCTCACGCTGTCTCCTGAGTAGGTGACACTGTCCCTGCTTCTCCAGGTGACCCACGCCACCTGGGGCGCACAACTGTTCCAGTCCCTGACACCTGTTACTCTCACCGCAGCCCACCAGGTCCCCGTGCACAAGCCTGTGGGGTCACACGGTTCAGGCCCGGGGTGAGAGAAGAGGCTAAGTCCAAATGCAGCAGCCTGGCTGGCCCGTGAACTCACTGGACAGGCTGGGCCGGGGGTTCACAGATCGGACTGCAGGGTGGTGCTGGGTCCAGGGTGTGTCCTAGCCACTGTGGCCTGCTGGGGCAGGGGCCTGGCCAGACCAGGGCCAAGGTCAGAGTCCACCAACACGAAACCATGCTCCCTCCCTGAAGGGGACTCGGGCACAAAGGTGTGGCAGCCGCCCCCCACAGCCCTGCTCTCTTCTGAGGGGGGAGCTAGCCAGGTGGGGGCTGTGGTTCCTCCGAGAAGGAATGCGGAAGCCCGGGGCAGCGCTCAGCAGAGGTCAGTTTTCCTCTCACCTGCTGACAGCCCCCAACTTATCTGGAAACAGCTCCAGGTCCCGGCTGGCTAGAGGACAGAACGGATGGGCACTGTGGCCCTGCTGGGCAGGACCCAGGAGCCCGGGGGCTCCGCTGGGGGGTCGCGGACACAGGCAAGTCCCGCCCCGACGCTTGCCCTGACACCCAGGAGACTCCCGCGACCCTGCGGCCGGCGGGCTGGGGAGCCGGACACGGACACCGCCCCTGTCGGGCCGGGACACGCGCGACTCGCGCCACCACCGGCCACACTCCGGCGGCCCGGCCCGGCGGGCGGCTCAGCGGCGGACCCCGGCGCATGGGCGCCGCGTCCCCAGGTCCGGGCCGGCCGCTCGCGCCGCACGGCCGTCTCCCGGGCCCCGGGCGCAGGCCGGTCCGCGGACGTGTCTCCGGGCGGCGGCGCAGCGGCCCCCGCGGCCCCGGGCCCGGCTGTCCCCGCCCCCGGCCCGCCCGCCGCCGCCGCCGCGCTCACCAGCCGTCGCACCACACTCG
>ML108387.1:53763-64122 GCA_003697995.1 Taxidea taxus jeffersonii
GCGGCTGGAGAGGGAGAAGCAGGCTCCTCGCTGAGCTGGGAGCCCGACCCCAGGACCTTGGGATCATGACCTGAACCGAAGGCAAAGGCTTCACGGAGTGACCACCCAGGTGCCCACCACTGACTTGAACCGAGCAAGTGCCCAAAACACTGTCCTGCTTGATGCTTCCTTCCTTTCCTTCCTATCACAAAACACTTAAAAAGTTTACACTTTTTTAAAAGTTTACGCAAACACTTAAAAAGGTTTATCTCCCCACTGCAGTTTCAAGCGGGCGCCCTTCCCGCTTCTCTAAGAACGAACACGGGGAGCACCCAGGGCCCGGTCAGTTAAGCCTCAGACTCCGGGTGTCCGCTGAGGCCCCGATCTCAGGACGGTGGGACTCGGCGGGCAGGGGGCTTGAGAATGTCCCCCTTCTCCCCTGTGCTCCGCGCCTGCACTCTCCCTCTCAAACACAGAAGTCGAAAGAGAAAAACAAGACAGGAGAGAGAGAAAAGGAAAGAAAGAGGACATCTGGGGGCGGCCGGTGGCTCTGCCGGGCCGTGAGGTCCAGCCCCACACCGGCTGGGGAGGCCACTCTGAGAAACGGGCAGCAGCTAGAAGACAGCGCATCAGGGCGGCTCGTGAGGCCAGTTTTCGGCGGATCGCCGGACCCTCAGAGGACTCGGCTCGGCGCCGCGCCCGGCCCCGGCCCGCGCCCGACCCCGGCCCCGGCCCGCGCCCGCCCGGCCGCCCTACCGTGCTGATGCCCGCGCCGGTGTAGACCACCAGGTACTTGGCGTTCCGCACGGCGCCCGCCAGTTCCCGGACTTTCCTCCGCAGCTCCTCCGGGTCGTCGCACACCTGCCGGGACGCCGAGGCCGGTCGTGACCCCCGCCCCGCCCCCGCCCGGCCAGGGCCCGGCCCCGGCTGTCCGCGGCCCGAGCCCCGCACCGACCGAGCCCCGGGCGCGCCGCGGGACTCGCCTCCTCCTGCCGCCGCTTCAGGCCCTCGCGCCGCCTGCTCCGGCCCTGCAGCTCGGTCACCAGGTCCTCGCTCTCGGCCAGGAGCCGGCCCTCCTCGGCGCTGCGCTCGGCCGCCGCCTTCCTCAGGATGCGCGACACCTGCGGGCGCGGGGCGGGCGGTGAGGGCGGCGCGGGCCGGGGGCGCGGCGCGAGGCGGGCGGCGGCGTACCTGGCGGAGGCGCTCCCGCTGCTGCTCCTCCCTCAGCCTCCGGACCCGCTCCGCCGCCTTGCGCTCCGAGCGGCTGGGACCCCCGGCTGCCATCGCTCCCGGGAGACCCGCGCTTCCGCTTCCGCCTCCGGGCAGGCCGCGCTCCGGCGCATGCGCGAGAGGCCGCCGCGCCCTTCCGGCCCCGCCCGCGCCGCGCGCAAAGGAAGCACCTGACAGTCTCTTTAAAAGGTGTTTATTGATCATATACAAAATAAAGAAAACCTTATATATCACAAACATACACTATGTACAGCAATAAATACCCGGGGTCCGGCCCAGTGCCGCCCCCCCTGGACAATAATTTAGCAATAAATACTGCACAGGGCAGGGTGGGCCCCGGGGCCGACGTCCGCCCCAGGGAGGCCCCTCCTCACCTGCATCTCCAACACCCTGGCAGGTCCCAGGGAACCCCCACCTTCCCCTGGTTTCAGCCCCAGGCAGGGTCTGATCACCTCTGCTTGGACCCAGCCTCTCAGCACCAGAGCGGGACACACGGGGCAGCCCTTGTCCTGTTGCCCTAAGATGCCAGGAGAAGGCTTTCTGTACCCACTCCCGTTTGGTTAAAGGCTTCAGGGAGTAGCAAATTGAGGGGATGGGGAGAAGGGAGGGGCTGGGACACAAGGTCGCTGCAGGGGCTGTCCCCTCGCAGTTCCGGGCCGGGGGACTCTCTCCTACACTCCAGCTCAGGCGCGCCAGACACCCACGCGCCAAGGCTGCTGCTCCAGCGTGGGGTGGAAAGGCCCGTGACTGGCCCAAAGCTGCCGCACACGCTCAAAATACACAGGCCTGAAGCAGGACAGGCCGTACCCCTGCCTCCGTTGTGTCCTCCACGTCTCCCCACCGGCTCCAAAACTAGACAGCCAGCAGGAAGGCAATAACGCGCCAAAAAGAATTGTTCAGTGGCTTCTGGGGGAAAAAAAATCGTTATGGTCTTGGTTCCTTTCACCAAACCACAGCCCAAAAAAGTAACTTACAAGATCCCCGAGCGGAAACGGTGCTGCAGGCTGTGGCTTGGGCTTCCCAGCTGTGGACAGGAGCGTTAGCCAACTGGCCACCTCAGAGAGGAAGGCAACAGGGATAGGAGGGGACCTGACCACCTGTCCCAAAGCAGGCTGCAACCGATCAGAGCCGTGGGCTCAGGCACGGACCGCAGGGGCTGCTGTTGACGGTCAGACCTGGAGCATGGACCAGGAGCAAAATAACCTCCGGGGGAAACCCAGCATCCGGCAGAAAAGAGCACACCCCACAGCTGAGCAGCCGTGTCTTCTCACGTACAGACAACAGTGCCACCCGGAGTGGCAGCCAGCGTCATGGGGAGGTCTCCCCTGGGTCATACTCAGGGCAGGAACTGACCTGTTCCCAACAGGGTTGTCCTCTGAAATCTGAGTGTCCGTGTTGGGAGAAGGAGGAGTGGGGCAAGGGTGGGAAGGAAGGTTTACTTGGCGGACAAGTTTGGGAGACTTGGCTTCAGCCAAAGGCCTCAATTCGCTGTGTCAGAAGAGTCGAGGAGAAAAAGAACACAACACTCTCACAGCAGGAAAACTGAATTAACAAGAATCAGAAAGACACCAAACCAGCCACATGTGGACACAGGCTCTACTGTCAACAAACCAAGGTGAAGGGGAAAAGGGGCGGAGTGGAGAGTGGCCCCATGGGGCCAGCTTGATGGGAACGGGACGTTCCCCTAGACCCAAGGAACAGGTGCTCCAAATCCAAAAACTGTGAAAGGAAGCATGGCCTCACTCACTCCAGAAGCTTCTTCTATTACCTAAACCAGACCTGCACTTTCTCTTCTACCTGTGCCCACCTTCAAACTCACCTTTCATCTTCCAAACCTGCCTCCTCCCTCTGCTTTCCAGGTCTCCAGCCTGGCAGATGGCCGGCTATCTCCCAGCCAGCACCAAAGTGGGGACCGTAAATGGACACGGAGGGCATGGGCTTCTCCCCTTCTTCAGGGATTCTTACGATGCGATTCTGACTCACTGCTGCTACAACCAACATCGACAACTTCCGTCTAGACCCTAGGTAGACAAAGCCGCACGTCAGGGAGGAGCAGGAAGCCACTAAGTATTGAGCATCCACGATCACAATCTCCACTACAGGCCGACTGGGCACAACCGGGAAGGACGGGGCCTCTAGGGCCAAGAGAAGCCCATCAACAGGACAGAAACGGACAGCACGTCCCCGCTACCACCCCACGGGCACTCTGGGTCAGACTGGAGGATGAAAACCCCGCTGCCCACGAAGTCAAGCCCCGCCACCCCCCACGTCTGTGCTTTATAGGGCTTTGGGGCCCCCAGAGAAGCTGAGGCCCATGTGGCTGGAGAGCGGGCCAGCACCACAGGCAGCTCCCGTCTCATGGCTAGGAGGGTCTTCCGGAGCCGGGTCTGGAAGACTAGCTGCCTCTGCAGAGGGGCCCTGGGGGTGGGGGGGGCGGGGGGGGCTCAGCCCCGGAGACCAGCACCTCCACGAGCTAAGCAGCACGTCCCTGGAAGACATAGATCCCAAAGGAGGCGAAAGAAGGCCCAAGGCCAAAGAGCAGGAGCGTGGCGCCTACAGACCACAGCCCTTGTCTGGCGCCACTGGAGACCCCCACCCTGGCCCTCAGGCAGGGAGAAAGGCCACCCTGATGAGCCCCAAGACCACCTGGCTTAGCCTGGGAAGCATTCCTTCACGGCGGGGAAGCACTGGGCTAGGTGGGCGGCAGGCCTGGAAACTCCCACGTGGGCCCTGGGGTTCCCGACGAGCCTACGGGAAGCCTACGGGCACAAAGCTGGGGTCAGCGGCCAGAGTCCACGCGTGCTGACCGGAGGCCAAAAGGAAGACACATGGGGGCACCTCGTGACTCCGTGGTCCCCCACAAATCCACCAGCCATGGGCAGCGGCAGTAGGCGTGGAAGCTGTGGTGGGGGGCACTCGGGGACGGCCCCTTGTTTCACCTACCCTGCCCCTGGGTCAGCCCAAGCCTTACACAGACATGCGAAGCCGAGGCTGTGCAGGGTGAGAGCGGCAGAGCCCCGTGTCTGGTCCCCAGGGGTCCCGGGGCAGGCACCGAGGCAGAGGGGGCTGGACTGGTGGGCAGATCCCCAAGGCCTGCCAGAGCTGGAGCTGCCCAGCACCCCTGTCCAGGGCCAGGCCCAGCAAGCCAGCAGAAGCAAGAACGCAACCAAATCCAAAAAACAAACACGGGATTAACAGACACAAGAAGTGACACCCACAGGTCAAAGGTCACCAGAAGCACCAGCACGTGACGCGGCACAAGACCTCACCAGGCACAGACGACACACGGCACCGGCAAGAGACGGAAGCAGGAAGGGCAAAGGAGTAAGTCACTTTCGGTACAATTGCAAAAGAGATAGCAAAGAGGACGCCAGGACGCGCCTTCTGGGCGCTCACCGCTTGGCTTTTTTTTTTTTTGTCTTTTTTAAAACTAAGTTTTATAAATAATGTCTGATAACTCTGTGTATATAAAAACTAAACTCCAACAGCCACAAAGACTTGTCCATAAGTTTACAAGAAAGGGAATTTTTTTGTTTGCTTTTTTCTTTTGTTAAACTAGCAAAGTTTCTATTATACTTTCCTTCCTTGTCCATATATACGGTCCAATGTTCTTGTTTTTTTTTTAAAAAGACAGTTTTATAAATACTCTGCAGCTCTTTTTTCTTTAGCTTTTAAACATATAATTTAATAACTTCGTAAAAGGAACTCCTCTCTTTTAAATAAAGGGCTGTGTAACCACACAAACAGGTCACGGAAACAGTGGCACGGGACCCATGGACACACCCTTCACATACGTTCACAACCAGTGATGTGGTCTCGCTCAGTGCAACGGACAGGTTCGAGCGCCCTGGCCCCTGGCGCAAAGCCGCAGAACGCCCCATCCCTCCCAGTGCCTACAGCGCCCGGGCTAGTGGCCCGCCCGTCCAGGGCCCTCAGGGACACCCTACTCCTAGGAGCAGAGCCCACCTGTGCCTGTGGCCGCACTAGGAGTGAATCACAGCCCCCGGCCAGCCAGCAGCTGTCAGAGCCCACGGGCCACCCACAAGTGGACAGCAGCCTCCCCTGCCCTGGGGCCGTCCCTGCTCTAACACACGAGCCCCAGAGCACTTGTTCGATCTCTCTGTTCCCACAGGGCCAACTCTGGATGCCAAGCCTGCACCGCCTTGGTACAAAGGGGACTGGGGGGCAACCCCACGTCACCGCCGAACTGACCAATCCCAACACACAAAACACACGATGACGACGACGAGATCAAAGGGGCTCAGCCCGGTGCCCCTGGGGTGCGGGTTGTGCTTTGCAGGGAAGGGAGGAGGCAGGAGAGGAAGAAAAGGAGAGGAGAAAGAAGGGGACAGGGCTGCCAAACTCGCCATGCGCCTAATGGCCCCTTGCAGACCCGCCCGGGCAAGCGCGCGTCCCTACGACCGGGCGTCCGTCTTGGACTTTACTATCGTGATGACGCTGGTGGCGGCCACCTTGCCAGGGACAAGGGGCCCCAAGCCGGCAGCGAGGGGGCCCCGGGCCGGCGCCACAGGGCTGCGGGCCACGGTCCTGGCGAAGTTCTGCAGGGCCTCGTACTTGGAGCGCAGCGCGTCGAGCTCCAGCTTCATGCTGGCGTTCTCCGAGGCCAGCTTCTCCACCTCCTGCTGCAGCTCCGCCTTCTGCTTCTCCAGCTCCTCCTTCTGCGTCACACGCTTGACTCGGCAGCTGGCGGCGTAGCCCCGGTTCTTGAGCGTGCGCCGCCGCTGCTTCAGCTGGATGATCTCCTCCTTGGACAGGCCCCGCAGGTGCTGGTTCAGCTCCCGCACTGACATGGTCACCAGCTCCTCATCCGTCAGGCTGGTGCCATTCTCACCAGGCTCCCGCTTCACCTGCGGGCAGACTGCGCGTGAGGCTCGGGCTCCACGGGGACCGCCCACCCCGCACCGCCCCAGCTCCAGGTGCCGCCCACTGTCCGCTCACCTTCAAGGCCTTGTTTCCTTTATTGGGGGTCGTCATAACCCGGGGGCAGGCAAGCAGGCTCTCTGTGAGACAGGGAGCGGAGGTCAGGACCCTGGGGAGCGCTCCCCTCTCCCTCTCCCCGCCGCGCAGAGCCGCGGGAAGGGGCCCAGGCCCAGCCTCACCTCACCATTCCCAGCACCCAGCCCGGAGGACCACCTGCCACCCTCTGGCCAGGCTGGTCCCTGGCCACCTTGTCCCTAGGAAACCCAGTGGGTCTGATGGGGGAAGGGGAACAGAAGGGCTGTTAGAAAGGCAGAGACCAAGGGCGCCTGGGTGGCTCAGTTGGTTAAATGACTGCCTTCGGCTCAGGTCAGCATCTCAGGGTCCTGGGATGGAGCACCGCATTGGGCTCCCTGCTCACTGGGGAGCCTGCTTCTCCCTCTACTGCTCTGCCTGCTTGTGTCTCTCGCTCTCTCTGTCAAATAAATAAATAAAAATCTTTAAAAAGAAAAATAAGAAAGGCAGAGACCAGAAATGGGCCTTGGGAAGAGATGAGAGGGATGCAGGAAGGGCCAGCCTAGAAGGAAGCCGGGAGCTTTAAAAATAACCCCAGTGTGCACCCCAGAGCATGGCTGTTCCTGGCGAGTCACGCTGACTCAGCACATCGCTCCCGCTCCTGCTCCCTCACCAGCCCGGCCTGGCACTCCCCAAGGCTGCCAGCCAACACAGCCCCAGGGGACCCGCAGCCTAAGCAGAGCACTGCTGGGGCCATAAAGGCCAGCCTGGCCAACAGCAGGTGCGGGCTGGGCCCAGTGACCCTGCAGCTGTGTACTCGGGGCCCCACCTCCCCTTAGCTGGCGCTGTCCCCCACAAAGGCTTAGGGGCCAGTGGGGACTCAGGCCAAGAGGAAGATGCAGAACAGTCCTGATTCTCCCATAGACTTTTCACTTTGAAGAGCTCAACTGTTTCCAGCATTGGTGGGAGCACCCCCCCCCCCAAGGGGCAGGCGCCCCCGGGGAGGCTGGGCTCAGCCCCCTCTGCTGCTGATGGAGCAACCTTCCTGTGGCTTTGGATTGCGGCATCTGGTGCCCCTGCCCCACCCTGGCCACACAGTTTCCTAAGAGGGCCCTCCAGGCCACCCAGGGGGCCTGCTCAGCCCTCTCGGCCCCAGTCCCCTGCCGGGGGTCACTGCCCACAGCACAGAGAACAACAACACAAGGGCTTGGGGGAGGGCTGGACCAAAGGGCCCCTCGCACCCATTCAGTTGCCCTTCCCACACCCGGCCCTCACTGTCTGCTTCCTCGAGCCCTGCCAAGGACATTTCTGTGCACCTAATCCTGCAAGTTCGCCTCAGCCTGCCCCCACCAAAGCTTCAGGCAAGCACACTCCCTCCCAACCCCCTGCTTTCCAGGTCAGGCTAGAGGGAAAGCAGAGCCCGATCTCCTGCTGTAGGAGGCATGGGCACAGCACGCAATTTTGGGCCTGGGGCGGGGGGGGAGGGGCTTGTGACCCTCACTGGGGAGTTAAAGCTTAGGGAGGCTTAGGGAGGTGGAGGCGTGCAAGGTGGCTCCAGGGCAGGGTCGCCACTCACCCCTCCTTGCCCGGGGCTCTCAGGCTGGGCTGCAGAGCACCAGATGGAGTAGACAGAAGCTAGAGGTCAGAAGGTCCTGAAGGCGCCAAACCCACCCCGGGGGGGTGGGGGCAGGATCTCAAGGCTGAGCTGCAGCCCCAGCCTCAAGTCTGAGTTGGGAAACAGACTCCCAACTCCCCGGGGTCCTTCCATTGTTAGCCCGAAGGAAAAGCCCTGGCACCAGCTTTTCCCACCAGCCATCCTCCCTCCGCCCCGAATGCTGAGCACAACGGTGACTTCCTGAGGAGATCACACAGAAGAGTGCGGAGCGTGGCGGCTGGGAGCCGAAAAGTGCCTCCTCGGCAGTTCTCACCTCCGCAGAAGGCCTGAACTCAGCACAAGTGCAGCCACTTGCCTCCTAATCAAAGGTGCAGGGTCCGTGCCCGCCGTGGGGGAGGGGCAGGGCTCAGCAAAGCCAGGGCTTCAGCCTCTGCACCTGGCCTCTGCCCACCCGGGCACACACACAGATGTGACAGTGACAGGCTTTGGAGAGGGGCTGTGGGACACAGCTCAGGGCACCTCGGGAAGCCAGGAGGGTGTCCAGGAGGCTGGATTAAGGACAGGCTCCCTCTTCTCTCCATCCCAAAGATGGGTCCAGGGCTGGGCCCCAGGGACCCTTCCCCAGTCACCTTCCCCCGAGGGTGAGCCACACTTATAGATAAGGCACGGACAGTCCCCGGGGCGACCCACTCAGGCTGACAGCCAGCTGGGAAGGGAAAACTGGTTTCGACAGCTCCATCCCCTGTACCCGGGGCAGGCTCTAGATGCACACGCCGGCACGGCAAGAGGCAAGCCAGCGAGAGCCCGCTCCTTCCCCGGCCCTCCTTCCACCCTGCCTTGCAGAACCATCTCCTCCAAAACCCCTCTGCAAGCCATTCTGAGAAGAGTCGCAAACTTGATCTGCACCTAAGAACAAACGAGAAGACGTAAAGAAGTACCCCCTTCGGGAATCTGCACTTTGCTAGGGTATAAAATTTGACCCAGAGATCAGCTGAGTTCAACATCTGGCGCATACAAGCGCACAGCTGTGTGTGTGAGCGTGTGTGCGCTGGGGGGGGGAAGGGGCACCCCTGAAGATAAACCATAAGGCCAGCCTGACCCAGCCACGAACCCCTAGGCAAGAATGATCAGCTCCACAATGCCTCAAGCCCTGGAGACCAGGAACCACCCACACACTGAGGAAAGGTCAGGCCGCACCACCCTCAGGCTGTCACCCCCAAGAGGCCCAACACCCGCCAGAGAGGGCCACAATCTTCGCTGACACCCACACAGCACCGAGCCCCAACCTCAAGTAGGACAACTCTAGGGTGATCGAGAACGGCCGTCTTCCGCTCCTTGCCTTCCACACCAGCCCCCCGGCTGTGCCCCAAAGGCCACAGCCACCACCTGCAGCTCTGCCCCACCCCAGGGCCAGGCAGCAAAAGGGGCAAGGCCTGCTACCACACACCTCACTCAACAGATGTCAAAGTCCCGCTGCTTCCTCTCATTGGCAGTTTCCTGGTAGGGCGGCACCTGCTTCCCCTGCCCTGTCCACTGTCCTCCGGGCCTTGAGCACAGGCACCCCTCTCTCTCCCACTGACTCCCTCTCTGGCCAGGGGGTATGCCTCTCTTGCCCGCCCAGGCACTGCCCAGCCTAGCCAACCAGACCAGCCACAGGGAAAGCCTGCTTCCCAGCCTGGCAAGCACGGCCCCCCTAAGCTCCTCCCCTCCTCTCACTCAGAGAACTATTTCCCAGTTTGGGGAACTGTCCCAGACGCTGGTCAGGGACCGGCTGCCTGAGAAGAGCATGCCTGGGAGGAGATGGACAGGCCAGCGGCTGCACGTTCTGCCCGGAAAGAACACCTGCACCAAGGCCCCTCCACCTTCTCCTCACCCACCCTGCCTTCAACTCGCACGGCAGCCCTAACTTGACGGGTGCCGCAGCCCGGGGGGCCTGGCCTTTCCCCAGTTTCCCTCCTCCTCTGTGTCTCGGCCTTTCAGACCGAGGCCCCTAGCTCAAATCCGCCCCCACCCCCAGACACCAGCAGGAGCACCGAGTGACCTCATGCTGATGACTCAGCAAGTCTCCCTCTGGGCTCTGGCACGCGTGTGACGGAGCGAAGCCGGCGCGAGCAGGGTCTTCCCGGCCCCGCCACGTGCCGCCCCCTCCCCCCAGGCCCGCCCAGGACCCCCGCGCCCGGGGAGGCGGACACAGACACCTGATGAATCAGCGGCCAGAACCGGGGCCCCCGAGGCTCCTCCGCCGAGCCCTAGGCGCCCCGCTCGACCCCACCCTTTCCTCCCGCCACCACGGCCGCCCCTCCCACCAGGACGCCCGGGGCTCCGCCGAGCGAGCCCCGCGTACGCCGCGCCCCGCCCGCCTCGGTCCCCGGCGACCCACCCCAGCACCCCGGGCGCGAGGGCCAGGAGCTGCCGCTGACTCGCGGGGAAACCGAGGCACGGGCCGCCAGGAGGGCGCGGGGCAGACCCGAAGCCGGGAGCGCGCGTCCCGCCCCGCCCCCAGCCCGCCCCGAGGAGCCGCGGCCCCGCCCGCCTCCCCCCGGCCCCGGGCCCGGAGCGCCCCCGGCCGCCCGCCGCCCGCC
>RCUC01156533.1:0-35009 GCA_003697995.1 Taxidea taxus jeffersonii
CCCCCCCCCACCTAACGAATTCGTGTCACCTCTCGTAGCTTCCTCCATACTTGGAAGCTACCAGTCCCAAGGAGCAAGGAGAGTCTAGGTTTCCATTTATTTTGCCAGAAAATTCGTTTTGATTAGCTTGTTTGGGACAGAGAGTCCGGTGAACAGGCCATGCGACAGTACACGTACGCTTACCTGTTTTTCTGAACTGTTTAGGTTGTGCCCCTCACGTAACTTGTGACTCCGAAGAAAGCCACATGACGCCGGCTTCTGAGAGTGACAGAAGCGTGTTGCCTGCAGGCCAGCAGCTCAAAGCCTTTGCTGACTTAGAGGCCAAGAGTGGGTCTGCAGCTCCCGCTCTCTTGTATCGGCACGTCGGTGGGCTGCGTCTTTGTCCTCCATTAGGAGAGCCCAGCACTCAGACGCAGGGACAGGTGGCAGCGTTCCCTGAGGAGAATGTTCCGGAACACTCTGTAGCCTGGAAGGTGGGGGACAGCCTCAGGCCCCAGGCTCTCTGCGGCACCTTGACGTCCACTGGAGGAGCAGACTTCCTGCCACCTTCTGGATCTGGAAGCCTCGAGATGCAGGACTCCCCCCAGAGAGGCCAGCGGTCCAGCCCTAGCCACGTCCTGCTTACAGAGGACACAGGCCCTCCGCCGGCGAGGGTTCTGTCCATGGACACGGTGCCAGCTGACTGTGCCCACAGGACCGTGCGGGAGCGGGGGCTGGGCCAGGCGGGGTCGCTGTCCTCTGATGGGGGTCGCCATGCAGGGGATTCGCACCCCTTCCCCTGTGGGCCCGAGGCCTGTGCTGACCAGCGAGGACTGGAGAGTATTATTGCTGTGGGCGAAGCTGTGGCTTTTGAAATTACCCACGGGTGCCACGAGTTGTTGTCTCAGGGACAAGAACCGCTATTTATTCAGAGCTCCGATGGGCTGGTATTGTCCCATCCAGGTTCCCTAGTGTCTGGGGAGGAGGACCTCGTCCTGGTGGCTGGTGTGGATGGGCCCGCCCTGCACACGGGCCCCCGGGAAGGGGATCCCCCAGAAGGCACGGAAGCAGAGGCCGCACAGTGAAGTCGGACCGTGGTCCCGGACGTGCGGGTATTTTAGCTGGAGAAGGTCTATTTGAAGTAATGTATATTTTTCTATTGTGAATACTGATGCAAATGAAAGTCTTATTTATAAAGATAATGTCTTTCTACTTGACTGTCTGCCTTCTTCTGTGTCTCGCTTGCCTTCCTTTGATGGCAGAGCGGCCGCCGGCCTGGGTTCCTCTTAGGAGCTAGTCCCTGGAGGCCCCTGACGACTGCCACCATTAAAGCCACCGCCTCCTTCCTCGCCAGCCCTGCTCCCCCAAAATGGCATCCCTTCCCTCCTGGGCGATCTGCTGCTTTTGCACCATATCTAGGTTTAGGAACTACATAACCAAGGGGCCATTCTGGGCAGCACTGGGAGGTGGGCAAGAAAGTCGTTTCTGCTCGCATGTCATGGATGCAGGAAGTGAGACCCAGGACATGTGCAGCTCATCCGAGCCTAGCCCCAGTCCTCCCGTGTCTCCCCTGCAAGCCATCTGTCCACGACTCTGTTGACCGTTCTCCTTGGCTTTGTCATGGGGAAGGAAGGACAGGGAAGGCCCTCTGTCCCTCTTCGAGACAGCACAGGCGTCCTCTGCCCCCACTTGCAGGGGCTGTGAGGAGAGACCCCGAGCACGCAGTGCTGGGGATCACAGCTGCACCCCCCTCGTGCCGCGCTCCTTCCGGGGCCTGCCGTGGAGGCGCAGACTGTAGTCTCGGGCATTTTCCTGTGCTCTCGCTTGGTCTCAAAGCCGGATCCACAGAACAGAAGGGTGGTGTCCTAGGACATAGTGGCTACAGCGGAGAGCCAGCCACGGTGGCCCACGAGAGTCGGGCTCCCGGGGGAGGCGGTGGTACCCGCTGTGGACTCAGGGACACTTCTCAGGAGCCTAGAGTGAGTCGTGTCCTGGGATCCTGGAGTGAGGACAGAGCCTCCTGCCTGGGGATCGTGCACGACCCTCATCAGGCGAGTCATGCAGCAAACCAAGTCATGTCTGGACCCCTGCTCCAGGGTCTGGCCCCAGGCCCTGTTAAATACAAATTTGTTTTCTATTTACAGGACATTGCTGAACCCCCCAATACAGCTTAATTTCACCATGGCGGGTGTGCTGTTACAAACGGATGGTGGCGTAAAACCTCCCCATTCCGCGCAGCGGGGGGCGCTGGCCGTGCGCCCATGACTGTGACCTGTGCCCGTGGAGGGACAGCAGCTGCCTGGACTGACGGAGACACCTCCGTGCTGGACGCCTGTGCTGTACCAGCCAGGGCAGCGTTCACAGGGTCCCTAGACAGATTCACAACACAGCTTCTACCCCACAGTGCTGCGCGAGCAGACACACCTTATTCCATAGAAAGCAAACGAAAACTTCCTTTTTTTTTAAATAAAGATTTTATTTATTTGGTAGACAGAGATCACAAGTAGCAGAGAGGCAGGCAGAGAGAGAAGAGGAAGCAGGTTCCCCGCTGAGCAGAGAGCCTAATGCGGGGCTCGATCCCAGAACCCTGAGACCATGACCTGAGCCGAAGGCAGAGGCTTTAACCCACTGAGCCACCCAGGCGCCCCAAAAAGTTCCTTTTTTTGTGAAGAATTTTCCTTTGTATACAGTCCATATATATATAGAGAGAGATATATATATATACACACACATATATATACACACACACACACATATATATATATTTTTAAAGATTTTATTTGACAGACAGAGATCACAAGTAGGCAAAGAGAGAGGGGGAAGCAGGCTCCTCGCTGAGCAGAGAGCCCGATGTGGGGCTTGATTCCAGGACCCTGAGATCATGACCTGAGCCGAAGGCAGAGGCTTTAACCTGCTGAGCCACCCAGGCACCCCCTATTTGTGTATATATATATTTATATATATATATATATATATTTAAAGGTTCTATTTCTCCACTTGTCACAGGAAGAGAGAGCACAAGCAGGGGGAGAGGCAGAGGCAGAAGCGGGCTTCCTGCTGAGCAGGGAGCCTGATGAGGGACTCAATCCTGGGACCTCGAGACCATGACCTGAGCTGAAAGCACTGCTTAACTGACAGAGCCACCCAGGCGCCCCATACATAGTCCTTAGAATTTGAGATGCTCAAATCAAGGGCAGGAGTGCAGAGGCATCAGGTCACAGACCCAGGGACACGAACCACCCAAGTGACTCCCACGGGGTGGCTGCTGTGGCCTCCATTGTGGACGTGTTTTGAGCATTTGTCATCTTTCCTGGGACCAAGTCCCTGTTCGACTACTGTCATTCCTAAGTGCAACGAAAGAAAGTCCTTCATTTCTGTGTTCTCTGGAAAGCGCTGGGGCCCTGCAGCTGCCCCGCCAGGCTCATTCACGTTGGCCTCCCCAGCGGTCACGGGAGCTGGGGAGAGCTGAACTGGAAGAGAGCCTGCGGGGGAGCCAGTCTTTAATGTAATGTAATGTAAAGAATCGTGTCTACTTCCAGCTAGAGGATAGTAAGTACGTCGTTTGAAATGCCAAAAGCTACCAGAAGTCCTGCCAAGCATGGCCGGCCCGGCCTCGACGCTCCGCCCCTTGGCCAAGGTGAACACTTTCTCCTTTTGGTGATTTCCCTCCACCTGTCCCAGTTATGTCTCTCTCAGAGCTTTCTTGATGTATTCGTGTTCGATGGCATCGTGGGACATGGGACAGGGCTTGCACACCTCCCCGCTCCCCCTGCGGGTGTCCCTGTATCACAGAGGGGCATTAGGTCAGGATTTAATGCTCACGTGAACTATAAACATGGCTCATTGCTGAGTGTGCTGGCGTGCTGGGACGACTCTGGCTTCCTCGAAGCTTTGGTTTTCCCTAGAGAGAACCGCCTTGGGTTTTTTCATTTGCTTCCTGTCTTGCTTGCTTTTCTGCCATTTGTTGTTCTTGTTGTTGTTTACATTCTATTTTATTCATGAGAGAGAAAGAGAGAGGGAAAAGTGGGACGTGGGACTCAATCCCAGGACCTCAGGATCATGACTCAAGCCGAAGGCAGGTGCCCAACCGACTGAGCCACCCAGCGCCCCTCTGCCATTTGTTTTTTAACAAGATTATATGTGCATATAGTTTAATGGGCCAGTTCTCTGAGACTTATATTTTAAAAGAGAAAGCAGCCCCTCCCCTTCCTCTTCTCTTGATCTGATGCTGGTACCTATGGCGCCAGGATGGCCACCGTTGTGTCAGCTAACGCTTCCGTCATACCACGTAACTATTACGTCGTTTCCCTCCATCCTCTTCACGTGGTAGCCACCTCCGGGTCTTGTAGCTGTGTCTTTGGTGGTTCAGCCCGCATCACTACGTAGCAGGCTAACACTGTCACTTCGTGATCGACTGGCTCCCGGAGGCCGAACGCACACATGCTTCCCCCATCGCCATCACCGCCACCCACGCGCACACTTGCCAGCCTTCCCCTTGGCAGGGGATCCGCTGGCTGCTTCTACAGAGGTGGTGGGGGTAAGCGACTTGAGCAAGCCGGCATTTTACTTCTCCCTCATCTTCGTCCTGGGACCCTCAGAAACAGCAGGAGCTTGCTGCGCACGGTCACGGAGGCTAGAGATCCGAGGGCGCCAGCATGGCTGGGGGAGGGCTTTCGTGTCCTAGCCGGCACCTTCTCGCCGTGTCCTCGCACGCTGCAGGGGCCCGGGGAACCCTCTGGAGCCTCTTTCATAAGAGCGCGGATCCCACGAACGGGGCTGCCCCACCCTGTTGTTAACCGCCTCTGCCGGAGGTTAGGATTTCGACATAGGAGTCTGGCGGGGACATGTTGAGACGACAGCACCTCCAAGTGAACACGTGAAGGCACTCGGGAACTCGAGTGGCTTTGCTCCAGAGGTGGCCCAGGCCCGGGTTGCTTCCTCAGCCCTTGGAGGGTGTGGGGGCCCTTTTCCCGACAGCCTTAGGAGGCTCATCACCCTCGTGTCCACTCCGTCCCCCAAGATGTGAGGGTCAGGAGGGGCACACACGACATTTGAGAACCAAGTGCACATCTCAGCCACGTGGCCACAGCTGGCGACAAAGAAGGTTCTGGAACCTATTAAGCTGGTAGCCGTGTGCTAGCTAAAACCCAGATGAAGCCGAGAAGAAATACGGAAGGACTACCCATGGTCTCTGCTGAACCCCTTCTCCCAGGACGGTTAGAACTGTTGTGGGTCGGTCTGGAGAGGCGGGAGTAATACCTCTGGAACCTCGCCAGCTTCAAACAACGGAGGCATGTGTCTCACATGTGTCCCTCACAGGCCGGGGGGACAGCACTGCCTCAGCACAGCCGGGTCAGGGACCCAGCGGGGCAGCCACATCTCAAACCCTGCCAGTGGCCAACTCGGACTGAGGGAACCGAAGGGAGGGCTGCCCTTCCATGGCCAGAACCTGTCCCGTGGTCACCCCCAACGGCAAGGGAACCAGAAGGACCGGCTTTTGTGGGCCACGAAGGCAGGACTGCAGGAATACTTGGTGACCTGCATGGATGGCTGACACACTGTCGGGTCACATTACTTAGGACGAGAAAGTGTGGTATGTTGTGACCACTTTGATGCTTTCGTATAAGCTTTTGGGTTTCTTGGAAGCTGTTTTTTTCCTTTTAATGAAATGTACTTACCATGAGTTGCCCCCGGAACCCTTCCCCAGGCCTGTTTCTGCAGACTTGCCCTTTGCAGGCTCCTTGGCTGTGCACTCTGGCAAGAGGCCTGGAGGCAGAGAACCGTGTCAACAGCCTCCAGGTTTAAAAGCCTATCAGTGCCCTGGAGACTTCACTGTTGTGTGGCAAGTGCAGAACCCAGCAAATCCAACCACTAGAGCGGTCTTCCTTTAATTTGATGCCTTTTCCATTTCGGGAGGCATCTCTGGACCAATGCCACCAGATAATTTGTCCCTTAGCTCTTTTGTGTCTGCTTGTCCTTTGCAATGTCAACACTTTCTATGGCCTCCCCTGGACCACTTGGGTGCTTGGGTGTCTGGGGATGAAGTGTCAAGAACCCATGGAATGTTCTAGAAAGGCCTGTTCACAGTATTAAGTCCTTCATTGCCTTTTTTTTTTTTTTTTAAGATTTTATTTATTTATTTGACAGACAAGAGATCACAAGTAGGCAGAGAGGCAGGCAGAGAGATGGGGGAAGCAGGCTCCCTGCCGAGCAGAGAGCCCAATGCATGGCTCGATCCCAGGACTCTGAGATCATGACCTAAGCCAAAGGCAGAGGCTTAACCCACTGAGCCACCCAGGTGCCCCTCCTTTTTTTTTTTTTTAAAGGAAGCTGTACACCCAGCGTGGGGCCTGAACTCACAACCCCAAGATCAAGTCGCACACTCCACAGACTGAGCCAGCTAGGCACCCTGAAGAGCATTTACGTTTTTAAGTACGCCCAAAACATAACACTGCCAATGGATCTGGGAGCCCAGTACTGCCCACCTGCCTCTGGGACTCCTGACAACAGCCTGCCGGGCAGGGTGGCCTAGAGCAGGACACCCTTTCCATCACGTGCTAACTGGCTGGCTGCGAGATGCGTGAGGGGTGGCCTTGACGGTAGTGAGCCATCAGCAAGTGCCGCAGGGGCAGAGGAAGGAGACGCTGCCTTCTTTCCCTGTTGCTGGACGCTGCAGCCTCCATGAGAGGAGGGCTACATCCTGGGTCATGTACCCCATCCGTGTTCCTCACAGTTCTGCGGGAAGCCAACGGTAGACTCGAGCCCCCGGGGTTGGGCTGCGGACGTTGTCAGACCCTAGCACTTGTGCCTGGAAGAATCCCATGGCCTGTCCCATCCCCAGTCTGCAAACACAGGCGACAGCTGGAGGTAGTTTTCACGAGCCAGTCTCTTTCACTCAGCTCTATGGTATTCTCCATGTCAGCTGTAATTACAAAACCAACGTTGAGTCAGAGAAATTTAAATAACAGATAGGTACGGGGCACCTGGGTGGCTCAGTGGGTTAAGGCTCTGCCTTCAGCTCAGGTCATGATCTCAGGGTCCTGGGATCGAGCCCCACATCGGGCTCTCTGCTCAGCGGGGAGCCTGCTTCCTCTTCTCTCTCTGCCTGCCTCTCTGCCTCCTTGTGATCTCTGTCAAATAAATAAATAAAATCTTTAATAATAAATGTTTATAAATAAATATTTAATAAATAAATATTAAATAAATAAATAAGTAACAGGCACAAAGTAAAAAATACCGAACCAGGGGTTTTCTACATAAATGTTACATAAATACGGCTAATTTACAAAAACGAGATGACGCAATCATCCTAGTAAGGAACTCCTTTATTTCACGTGAAGTCCTCTTGGGTGACAGATTCACAACAGACACAGATGACATTGCATGGAGGACGGCTCCTGGCAGTCTGGTGTCGGGAGAGGCCACAGGCAGCCACTAAAGCGATCCAGGCTGGAAGACACTAAGCACTGGGTCTTATGTGAAAGACCGTCCATCGCGGGACCCAGGGAAGCAGCCGGGGGTCTGGAGCCTGGGGCTCAGGCCAGGCCGTGCTGGGAGCTCACAGGGCCCGGTGCCCCGTTTCGAGCAGCATGCTTTCCAGAAGCAGTGTGCTGTGGGTCTCCACATAGGGCTGGTGCAGCCACATTGACAGGTAGCTGAGGATGAGGTCGTGGCCCGTGGCGTGTGCAAGCTCTTCCGTGACCGTGCGCTTCAGGCGAAGCTCCTTCTGGTACATGTCGGACAGCTTGCGGGAGGCCTCATCTGAAACGAAGGTCTCTCTTTAGAGGCACAGAGTCACAGAACCGCTCCTGCCTGGGGGTGGGCGACACTTTGGAAAGCTTCTTGTTGAAAACTAGACTCGGCGACAGCGCGGAGATGAAGGAGGACCGGGTGGGTCTGGGTCACTCCGGCTCATACCCAACAGTAGGATGAGTGGGCATGACAAGGGCCATGGAATTAATGAGTAAGTCTAGCCTCTGCTCAACTCCCCCGATGATTATAACCAGGAGGTTCACCTCAAACTGACAGTATTCCAATAACACATTACATCAAATGGTTTTACCCTTTTCTTCCTTATTTAAAAGTGAGGTCTCAGGGCGCCTGGGTGGCTCAGTGGGTTAAAACCTCTGCCTTCGGCTCAGGTCGTGATCTCAAGGTCCTGGGATCGAGCCCCGCGTTGGGGGGGGGTCTCTGCTCAGCGGGAAGCCTGCTCCCCCCCCGCCCTCTGCCTGCTGCTCTGCCTACTTGTGACCTCTGTCTGTCAAATAAATATATAAAATCTTTTAAAAAAATAATAAAGGGCTAATAAGGGCACCTTGCTTCATGTGTCTCTAATTACATTTAATATTCTTTGCTGATTATTAGAGGCAAGAAGAAAGGCCCATTTTAAGATGCCCCCAATCTCCTTTCCTTCCAATGGATCCTCTTGAATTGAATTTCAGACTGTTTGGTTCTTCAAGTACCACGTCTCAAGAACACAAATGCTCTCGTAATTTCTGCTCCTAAGAATCTGTGCAGAGAGAACGACTTACAGAAATGGGCTGTGGGCCACGTGTGAAATAGGGGGGGCCGAGGCCTCCCATCCCCGTAATGGTAGTTCTCTAGCTCACAAACCCCCTTGGTGGTCGAGGACAGCTTTTCCATTTTCATCTGTATTTTGGCCTGAAAAGATATTAATTGGGAATGTGAGAACCTTATTTGAAATCTACTGCAGTCTCAGATTCAGTAACTGTAAGCTTTCGAAGCTAAGAGGCAGAAGTCCGCTGAGACCCAAAGTCCAATAACTCAACACTGTTCACTCCACGCGCCGCCCATTTCCAGGCAGCTGGAGGCAGACAGTGGCTACGATCTCTTTAATTTGGATTACTTCAGGAAAAAGCCCTGGCTTGGAGGGCTGGAGAGAGAAAGCTCGCTGAGTCCCACTTCCCTGAGATTTCTGAAGGCGCTAATGTTTTAGCCCCAAGACCTGGAGGAATCGAAAGGCAGGCTCTGCTTTGACGGGATGACAGGAGGAAGGGTATTACATGAGTTCATTTCTGACTTTCACGAACTGCCTCTGAGTTTACTGAAACGTTGAGGCTCGGTTTCCTTATCTGTAAAACGGTGGTCATGAAAGGCAGCCCCGCACACCGGACACAGGAAGTGGGGACAGCGGACACTGACAATGCCTCAGGGTGGGTGGCCTCTGCAGGAAGCCTGGCCCCTGCAGGGGACATGGACAGCATCCCCGCCGCACAGACAGGCCAGCACCGACCACTCCCACGAACTGCTCACATGGCGGCGAGAAGGACGAAGTACTTCTGAAGTACCCATTGGCGCTATGAAAGGATTTGTTACATACAGGGGCCAAGTAACTAAGATCTCAGACTTCAGCAGCAGAGACCCTCTAAAACCACATTTCTAACCCCTACGTATACTGACGCCCATGTGCACAGGCGTGAATGCACAGAGATCTATACATTGTCAAAATCTGAATTCCTTACACTCGGTCCTTCAGCCACTCTCCAATTGCGCTGGATGTGGTGTGCGCTCAGTTCAGCTAACACTGATCTAAAGGGACCACGCTCCTCTCCCCAATCTTTTTAGGTTTGATCTTTCACTTGGCCCCACCCCAAAACGTAGGACTCAGCATTTCTGCATCATAGCTGAGACAATTCTCAGGGCTGCTGAACTAGGGAAGGTCAAGGCCAGCACCCCTACACCATGCTTCCTGACCTACGTCTCTTGGCATGCCGTCCCACGTTCTCTGCATCCTGCCACCTAATTCAAAGAAAAGCTTGTAAATGATCAGGAGAGCAAGGAAAATCCTGGAGGCCTGACACAGGCCGGCAGTGCCGTGCATAGCTTGGTCATCAACAGAGACAATGACCATGCGCGGTGGGCAGCCCTGAGCCCGCAGGGCACACACGGAGGTGCCCACTCCCAGCGCAACCTCAGAACGCCTCCTCTCACAGAACAAGCTGCAAAACGTTCGTCCACGTTAGGGAAATGGTGCCTCAAGGCCCCCTGCCACAGTCAATTCATTAAAGACACTTAAAGCCAAGTCTGGGAAATCATTCTCTCCAAAAGCTAGAGAACAGGACAAATAATATGAAAAGCCTTATTCCACTAACTTTTGGTTTTGAACACAGAATGAGAACTTCTTTCCAAACCACTTCAAAATAGAATAAATTTCCTAGAGCAGAGGATTTCAGTGCCCGACAGCTGGCACCCAAACCTTGGTTTCTAAAACCATCCTCCAATCAGAGAAACGAGGGCTCCTTGCGGAAATGGCTGATCGGAGGCAGGAAATATACAAGATGAGCCTAGAACGTCTCAAAACGCTAGGAGGTAAGGAAGTGTTCAAAAAAACCCAAACCAAAAACTCACCACGATGGAAGTATGTCCAGGGGACAGAGGAGCCAACGGAACTCCTGCGGGCCAAAGCAGGGACAATCTTAGGACAAGATAAAGCAGTACTCTCTTACAGCCCAAGGTGGAGAACAAGTAACCAGGAGTCCCCGCTGCTAGAAATGAATGGTCCAGTAATTCACAGGCAGGGGACAAGAGACACGATTTACGTACATGTTCTGCCCTCAAGGAGGTGGGCAGAACTTCCCACTCCCCCAGCATGGGCTGTGTAGACGGCGGGAAAGGAGCTCCTTTCACGAGAAACCTGACAGCCAGGTGGTCAAGGTCAACACCCAGAGCGATGGGCGTGGTCACAGCCCATGCCCTTGATGTGACTGATGAGACCTCGTCTCTGCAGTCTCCCTTGAAAAACCCATGACCCTGGTCAAATCATGAGGTCATCAGACAGACCCCAAGTGAGGGGCAGCTGCAAAATGCCTGACCTATTGTCCTTAAAACTGTCATTGTTGGGGCACCTGAGTGGTTCAGTGGGTTGAAGCCTCTGCCTTTGGCTCGGGTCATGATCTCGGGGTCCTGGGATCGAGCCCCGCGTCGGGCTCTCTGCTCGGCCGAGAGCTTGCTTCCCCACCTCTCTCTGCCGGCCTCTCTGCTTACTTGTGCTCTCTCTCTCTGTCAAATAAATAAATAAATAAATCTTTAAAAAAAAAAACAACTGTCATTGTTAGAAAAACACAAGGAAAGTCCATGAGACTGTGGCGGCCACAAGGAGCCGGAGCAGGCGTGGGGAGTACATTCACTGTGGCGTCCGGGGTGAGAGAGGGCGGTGGGGAAAAAGGAAGGACATGTGACTAGACTCCAGCTTCATTCAGTAACAGAGTGTCAGTGCTGCCTCACGAATTAGACGGACGTGGCTTTCAAATTTGTGATTCATAGGATGGGCACGTCTGAAAGGAGGTGTGGGCTGGGGTAGTTTACTCAAACTCTCCGTCCCACCCGCTCAAGTTTGCTATGAATCTGAGACCGTCCTAAAAAATCAGGTGTCCACAAAAAACACAGAGAATAAATCCACGGGAGCAGGACACCGTGGCCTGGGAGACTGTAGAGACAAGGGTGTCTGCCTCCTCCCAAAGCCACCGGGCCTCGGCATCAGCAACCCCGCAGCACGTGGCGCAGCCTGTCTTCCCACCAGGCCCGTGTGCCTCTCCCTCCTGCTCAGAGGTGCCTTTGAAAGAAAGAAAACTTCCCTTCTTAGAAAACAGGGAGTCAGCCCCAGGCTCAAAGACTTCGGCAGGGAAGCAATACTCAGCTAACGTGTGTGATTTTACACTTGAGCTTAGCCAAAAGTCCGAGAAGTGATTATATAAGGTGATTTTCACTGTATTACAGAAAAACGTTAGTAAACAGGATAGGATTAATACGAATTGTGAAGCGGGCCCAAGAGTGAAGTGTGCATGCGCTGGTGCGGTTCCGCCCGGGAGCAAGCATCGTCCAGCCCTCTGGGCGCACATTTCCCGCCTTGGGCCACACCAGCTCCGTGGGAGCCCCTTCCAGCTCTAGACAGGACTTGCCACGTTGTTCCCTGGTGGGAGCCAAAGCTTCTGCCAGGACCGGGGTCTCCCTTGTCCCCTGAGAGGCCTCAGAAAACCAGTGGACCGTTTTCGGTTCTTGGATAGCCTTTTGGCTGTGATGGCAGCTGTTTTGACTGCTGGTCCCCCTTTCCTGGGCTACAACTCCAGCCCCTCCAATTGCTTCTCTCTGACAATGCCTGTTCCCCCCCAAACACGCATCCATGGTGTCTCTATCTGCACCGATGGGTGGGCCCATCATTTTGTTGGCTGTCGGGGACACAGCCCGGGCTTTATCTGAAGGTCCTGGAAACTCGGCTGACCACAGGCAGGTGGCCACCTACACCCCAGCGGCTACTTTTCCCCGGCCTGCCTCACTCTGGGCCTGTGCTGCAGGTCACAGGGACCAAGGGCACGTGTCCCGCCTTTCCTCTGTGGCTGCTCAGTTCACCGAGCCTGCTGGCTGGGTTTTCTGGACCTTGACTCTCCCCGCCAACGTCTTACCACGCTGTCCCTCCTCAGTGCAGGTCAGTGGGGCAGAGGACGGAGTCCCGGGGTACCAGCCTACCCCTGAAGGGTGGGCAAGCCTAGGACAGACAGACAGACGAAGCCAATCCCTCCTGGCGTGCTTGAAATGAAAGGCACCCCCGCTTTTCCCCATCGGCCTCCCCTCTGAAACTTCTTCCTGCGGGGCCCACGTCTACAGTGACAGATGAGAGCGTGTGCTCTAACCAGAGCCAAGTGGCATTTGAAAACAAAATCCTTTCAGATTTTTTTACATTTTGTAAAAGTCACATCAGTATGTGTTGAAAATGTTCCTCGTTCGAACACAGCTTTGGGCTTCTGTGACAGGCTGTCTCCCGGAAGGGGACGAGGGATGGAGAGGCTCTGGCGGGAGGCAGCGACGTGGCTGGGCTGGAGCGCGGCTGAACTCAGCCACCCGGTTTCTTTCAGGAACAATACGTGCGCCTGCTTTTTTGTTCAAACAAAAATATGTATTTTTAAAAGATCTATTTCTTAGAGAGAAAGGAAGAGGCAGAGAGAGAAGGGGAGAGCATGCACGGGGAGAGGGGCAGAGAGAGAGAGAATCTCAAGCAGACCCTGCACTGAGTGAGGAGCGCGATACGGGGCTCGATCTCATGACCCTCAGATCACGACCTGAGCCGAAACCAAGAACCGGATGCTTAACCAAGTGTGCCACCCAGGCGGCCCAAACAAAAATACTTGCCATGATCAAACTGGTTCATCTGGGAAAAAGAAAACAAAACAAGTGGGCAGGTTTCCCTAACTTAGAACTTTGTCCATTTCAATCGCTTATTTGGCCTGTGTCCACTCCCCGCTGGCCAGGAGCTCCATGTCCGGACCTCACTTGCCAGGGACACAGCTGCAATCATGGAGACAAACGAAGAGAGCAGACCTCACCCCAAGTCCTCACCCCAGCACAAGCCCAGAGCGAGGGAAGGCAGAATATGAAACAGGACGATTACAGAAACCTAATCATCTACTTGGAGGAGACTGTTCACTATTGAGCCCCATAAGCATCTTAAATATCCCAAAGACACTACTGATTTTGGTCATAAAAGGCCAAATTACCAAAATGTTCTCAAACATTTATTTTCTCATTTTAGTGGTCCTGAAACCATAATGCATCTCACGGTTGACGTGTCTAAAAGGGTAGCGTTGGGGCGCCTGGGTGGCTTCGGTGGTTAAGTGTCTGACTTTTGATCTCAACTCAGGGCTTGATCTTGGGGTTGTGAGTTCAGGCACTGCACTGGACTCCATGCTCGGTGTGGAGCCTACTTAAAAAAAATAAAAAAGGTAGTCTTTCTCCCCTAAAAACTCTTCTATTTATTTATTTTTAAAGATTTCATTTATTTATTTGACACAGAGAGAGCACAAGCAGGGGGAGCAGCAGGCAGAGGGAGAAGGGGAAGCAGACTCCCCGCCGAGCAGGGAGAACGTCTCGGGACTCGATCCCAGGACCTGGGATCATGACCTGAGCCAAAGGCAGACGCTTAACTGACTGAGCCACCCAGGCGCCCTCCTGAAAAGCTCCTTTAAACCGACTGCTTTGGAACAGTTGGAACTCAACGCTGAACAAGCGGTATCTTGAAGAAAAGCAATCACACTCCACATATTCTGTGGAGCATTCTGTGGAGGCAAGAATCGTGTCAAAGATCAGAAACACTTCCATCAAAAAGGTTAAGAGATCAAGATTTTCCACGTTCCTGGGTTAGTTCTAGTTACCCAAGTTCGAGTCTGTGCCCAGCTAGGAGAAGCAGAGGTAAGTCTGCATTTGGTGCAGGTGCAGCAGGTACCGGTGATGGAACCAGTCATTAGTTCGTTACACACCGAGGACATCTCTCCTGGGCCACACCAGGGCCCACAGACTGAAGCCAGCCCACACGCTACTTTAGTATGGCCCAAGAGCTCAGAATGGGTTTTACATTCTGAAATGCCAGAGAACCATGTAAAAAGAATATTCTACAATACATCAAAATTTTGTGATATTAAAATTTCAGTGTCCGTAAATAAAGTTTTATTGGAACACAGCCACGCTGACAGAAACCTGAACTACGTCCATTTGGACATCCCGTGACAGGAACCAAAACTACCCCCTCAAGCAACAACAACTGCCCAGAACCAGCAAGACCCCGTGTGACCCTGCCCCCCAACCCGGCAACCACGATCATCCTTTTACGGCCCACCTGCACATACCCACCAACCTTTGTCCCACATTCTCCTTACATAAACCTGCAAGTCTTTCTAGCACTTTCTAGATGGTCTTTGAGATGCTAGTCCACTGCCCTCCCGGTGTCCGCCTCCCTGTAACTAAGTCCTTTCTTGTACCCCCACCACTCGCTTCTCTGCCTGTGAGTTTTATGAGTGGTGAGTGGCCCAGCCTGGTCTATTTGGGACCCCGGAGCCTGGTGCTCACGCACCCCTGCGCGCCAGCTAGGCCGCCATTCGCTTCTGTACCATCTGTGGGTCGCTACATGGGGGAGCCCAGTGGTGATGAGACACGGTAGGGCCCATAAATCCCAAAATATTTACCATGCAGAGCCTTCAGAAGTGGGTGAGATGGACCCAGACAGCACATGGGGCAGAAAGAACAAAGGTCAAGGACAGCATCCTGTGGGGCATCGAGATTTAGGGGGCAAGTGGAGGAGGCTGAGGAGGGAAAGGCAAGTGTCTGGGGGAGAGTGTCTCCTGCCATGCGCACACCTGCCGAGTGTCGAGGAAGTCCCAAGTCCACCCTCCCCAAGGTTCGGGGGCTGTGAGCCCTGGTGGCCAGGGGCTCTGGATCTCACCAAAGCCTCCAAGGTGGTCTGCAGCTCCTCACACAGCGTCTCGAGCTCCTTGCTATATTCTGGAAGTGTCTTGTCCGCATCTTCCCCGGGAGCCCGGCTGCTGCTCTGTAACTCTGTCTTATCTTCACTCCTGGACAAAAGGGAAAAGAGTGGGAACAAAGTACACCCTCGCCTCCCTACGGCAGACCCCAGAAAGTGCGATCTCCACATAAGAGTGTCAGGCATTTGGCCCAGATGTACTTCATGTGGGTGCGATACAGGATTCCTTATGACTTCTGAGCCCAATGAACACGCCCACCAGCTCTGCACTGCAGGGAGTCGGCTGAAGGCAGCCCCACGGTGCGCTTGGCCCAGGGCTGGGTGTACGAACATGAACACGATGTGACGATTTCCCCGGAGTTCACCGTCTGGGAATTATTTGGTAAACCGAAGCCTGTGGCCTGTGGGGAAATTAACCTAGCATGGTCACAACACTTCAGGGGAAAACGAAGCATAAAATCAGGACAGTCTCGGAGAGCTCCGCGGGCAGCAAGGCGAGTGGGCCTCGGCGGGGAGAGGCAGGAGACGGCCAACCGCGTGAGACCTGTGGTGGGAATGGGCCAGGGGACAGTAGTTCCCTTACAGACAATGACACAGGAACACAGAATTATAACTTTAAGAAATAAGAAATTACACGTGTAGCAAGTGCAAATAACGAAGCCAACTTTCCCATCAGAATTGGCAACCGCCAACAGTTTTCTCAGGACTCCTTTGTCTTTTTATGTTTTTATTTTCAATTTTATTTTATTTTTTCAGTGTTCCAAGATTCATTGTTTAGGTACCACACCCAGTGCTCTATGCAGTACATACATTTTGGGGGGGGATGGGTGGCTCAGTGGGTTGAGCATCTGTCTTTGACTCAGGTCACAGTCCTGGGGTCCTGGGATCGAGCCCCGCGTAGGGCTCTCTGCTCAGCAGGGAGTCTGCTTCTCCCTCTCCCTCTGCCCCTCCCCCTGCTCATTCTCTCTCTCTCTCTCAAATAAACAAATAAATAAAACATCTAAGAAATAAGAAATTATGGGATGCCTGGGTGGCTCAGTTGTTAAGTGTCTGCCTTTGGCTCAGGTCATGATCCCGGGGTCCTGCGATCAAGCCCCGAGTCCGGTTTCCTTCTCAGCAGGAAGCCTGCTTCTCCCTCTCCCACTCCCCCTGCTTGTGTTCCCTCTCCTGCTATCTCTCTGTGTCAAATAAGTAAATAAAAAATCATATTAAAAAAAAGACCACTTGGTCTTAAGTGAAGAAGGATTTAATAAAAAAACACACAGAAAGAAAGAAATTGCTAAGGAAAAGTACACTCCTAGTTCTCCTCTACTCTCCATCCTCCCCATGACTTCTGACCCCCGCCCACCAAAGGCAGGGAGTGAGTTTCTCCAGCCCAGGCAGTCCTCACCGTCTGCGGCCGCTCTCACAGTGAACTCCACGCAGACCCTCCCTCCCGGAGACAGCGTCCGATCCCACACGCCAGTGCTCGGGCCCGTAAGACTGTCCCCACTGAACTCCACACACCAACAGCAAGTCCAAGGTGTGAGCTGTGCTTCTGACTAGTGCACCGTGAGTAAGGGGTTCCCCCAAGCCGCCCCCTTGGATCTGAAGGATTTGCTAGCGCAGCTCACAGAACTCAGGAAAATGGTTTCCTTACTGGATCCCTGCTTTATGACAAAGGATATGAAGGGATATGAAAGAACAGCCTGAAGAGGAACACAGAGGAAAGTCTGGGAGGGTCCTGAGCACAGGGGTTGGGTCCCTGTGGAGTCTGGGGGCCGCCCTTCCAGCAGGGAGAGGTGTTAACTGTTCCCCAGAGCAGAAGCTCTCCCGACCCCATCCTTCTGGGTTCTTAGGGAGGCTTCGTTACGTAGGCACAATTGACTAAATCACCGGCCACTGGTGACTCCTCTCCCCTCCCTGGGGGGGGGGGCGAAGGGGTGGGGCTGAAAGTTCACGCTCTCTAATCCCCGCTCTGTTCCTGGGGCTTGCCAGAAGTCACCTCCTTGGCCTGAACTCGGGGGTGGCTGGAAGGGACATGTGACGAAGAACAGGACTTTCACCTGGTCACTCTGGAGGACAAAAGACCGAATATTAGAACAGAGGATGCTCCTAGTGCCCTTATGCATCGGGAAGTCGGAGGGGTTTTTGGACCTGTATGCCAGGATCAGCGAGGGAGACCAAAGAGAAGGAGTGCTCTTCTTATCAATCACAACGTCACAGAAACAAAGTACAAGGTCGTGAAGTCCAAGTCCTGCCGATCTGCCACCCAGCACTCACCCATTCTGAAGGGGTGAGCTTCACGACCGGGCCCTGTCCTTCCAATCCATTTCCATAATTTTATATACAGACATAACCACAAACAGTAGGTAGCATCATTCTGTACTTAAAATGGACATACACAGTTTATACGTACGCACATCATTTTACCACTTGCTCTTCTTCTCAGTATGAGGTCATCCACTCATGCTGATAGAGATTGCCATTCCCGCCCCCAAAGACCGCCAGTAGCCTTGTGCCCGATCAGTAAGGGTACGGAGCTTAGAGGACGAGGAACTCCACACATACTCACCATAAGCGGATTTTCAGGTTGGCGATGCTGTTTGCAGTAGCAAAGCCCGCATCGTTGAGGGCTTCCCATTTCAGGATTAAATTATGCCAATCAGCTGCGTTGTCCTTAATTTTTCTTGCGCTGACAGATAAGACAGGTTTTCTGGGTGTTGCACTTCCAAGAGTGTTTGCTGATGGAGAGTAAGAGAAACATAATGATTATACATTTGTGAAAATGAATAAAAGGAACCTCATTTAGGATGGAGTCAGGAAGCCGTGGAAGCGCAGCTCTCACACACACGTGACTTGCTGTGGCCTGCACAACCCGCAGGAAGGAGGAAGAGTAGAGTTACCATAAGGGAGGCCATTCTTCATGTAGGAATCTCATTTCCTGCTTTGAAGGAAAAGAAGATGCCTTAGATGCCTTCCCCCGCCCCCCAGCTCCAGCAAGAGCTCACCCACCAACCACCCCTTGCAGCCGATGAGAAACCACTACAAACCTCAAACTCTTGTTCTCCACAGAACTTGGGTTCAACCCTTCCCCACTTCCCCCTAAAACCTAATTAAAGCTGACCGTCCCCTTGTCTCTTCCGACTTGCCTACGACTCGTCACAGGGAATTGTCCTGAATGGCAATTTCTTTGTGATTCCTGAATAAATGCATTTTGTTTTTTTCACTTAGAGATGTTCTTTGCTCTGTTGAAAGTTTATATTACTTGGCGGTCAGAGTGGGATCTGAAGGAGAGGACCCCACGGGACCAGGCATCTGCGTGGTGGCCTTGTATTCACCTCTTTGGAGAGTGTCTCAGATTTCACACCTGACTTTACTTAGGATCTGTTTGAAGCACTCGCTCACTTATTTTCCGCACCCCAGATTTTGAGTAATGGGATTTTGATTCTCCACACTCTCTCAGGAGGGTCCTCCTTTTGGGACGCCATCAGGTTTTAGGTTTAAAAGCTATGGTCCTGGGGCACCTGGATGGCTCAGTGGGTTAAGCCTCTGCCTTCGGTTCAGGTCATGATCTCAGGGTCCTGGGATCGAGCCCCACTTCAGGCTCCCTGCTCAGTGCAGAGTCTGCTTCTCCTTCTCCCTCTGCCCACTGCTTGTGCTCTCCCTCTCTCAAATAAATAAATAAAATCTTTAATAGAAATGAATAAAAGATGTTTTTTAAAAAGTTGTGGTCTCGGGGCACCTGGGTGGCTCAGTTGTTAAGCGTCTGCTTTTGGCTCAGGTGATGATCCCAGTGTCCTGGGATCGAGCCCCACATGGGGCTCCCTGCTCAGAGGGAAGCCCGATTCTCCCTCTCCCACTCCCCCTGCTTGTGTTCCCTCTCTCGCTGTCTCTCTTTCTCTGTCAAATAAATAAAATCTGTAAAAAAAAAAAAAAGCTACAGTCCCTCATTGTGTGCTTGGCTATTATTTACGTACTCATGTATTTGCATTTGAGTATATTAGCACAGTGCTATACTAGTTTCATGTGTTGCATCTAGTGATTCAACACCTCTATACGGGACCTAGTACTCAGCACAAGTGTGCTCCCTAATCCCCATCACCTGTTCCCCCATCTCCTCCCCTCCCCTCCCCCCGTACCCATCAATGGGTTCTCTGTAGTTAGAAGTCTTTTTTGTTCCTTTTTTCTTTGTTTGCTTTGTTTCTTAAATTCCACATATGCATGAAATCATATGGTCTTTATTTTTTTCTGATGGACTTATAAAGAACTTATACAACACAACATCAAAAAAACAATAATCCAATTTAAAAATGGACAGAGGACATGAATAGACATTTTCCCAAAGAAGACGTACATACGGCCAACAGACACATGAAGAGATGCTCAATATCACTCATCATCAGGGAAATGCAAATCAAAATGGATGTGGGAAACAAAGGCAAAAGAAAAATTATTAAATTTCCTTACTACTTACAGCCCATTGGTAAGTCCTTAAGACAGGCAGAGTGACATTCCTCTAGGAAATCAGCTGCCTTGAAGCTAATCCCTTGCTAAAGGCGTAAGGCAATCTTAACCTGACTACCCTCTCCCCCCAGGATCCTGTAAGTCTTAAATAAAAATTCCTTTAGAAATTTCATTTTTCTCTAAATCCAAGATACATGTTGGCAATCATCCCCCTCCCCCAAGCATATGGCCCACTGTTACACATCTGAAGGGTCTCATGGCTAAGGTTTTTTTAGACAATAATAAATGACCTTTTCCCAACAACAGCTACCCCCCTCAAGGTCCTGGAAACCTTGCTTCCAAAATTCCTTAAAGACTTACACTATCCCTAACGCTACTCAACTTGAGAGTATATAATGGGCCACTCTTCGTGACCCCATTGTGGCTCTTTCTGCCCAAGGGTCCTGTCCCTGTGCTTTAATAAAACCACCTTTTTGGGTGCCTGGGTGGCTCAGTTGGTTAAGCGACTGCCTTCAGCGCAGGTCATGATCCTGGAGTCCCAGGAAAAAGTCCCACATCGGGCTCCCAGCTCCATGGGAGTCTGCTTCGGGTGCCTGGGTGGCTCAGTGGGTTAAAGCCTCTGCCTTTGGCTCGGGTCATGATCCCCAAGTCTTGGGATCGAGTCCCGTGTCGGGCTCTCTGCTCAGCGGGGAGCCTGCTTCTCCTTGTCTCTCTCTCTGCCTGCCTCTCTGTCTACTTGTGATCTCTCTGTCAAATAAATAAACAAAATCTTTAAAAAAAAAAAAAAAACACCTTTTTGGACCAAGAATGCTCCAAAGACAAAGATGTCTCAAGAATTCTTTCTCTGCCATTGACTTCGAACCCTAACGTCTTTCCTACATCAAAACCCACGGTGAGATATCACCTCACACCTGTCAGAACGGCTGCTATGGAAAAGACAAGAGGGACACTGAGGTGGCTCCGTCAGTTAAGTGTCTGCCTTGGCTCAGGTCACAATCCTGAGGTCTTGGGACCGAATTCCACATTGGGCTCTCTGCCCAGCACGGAGTCTGCTTCTCCCTCTACCTCTGCCCCTCCCCCTGTTCATGCCTGCTCTCTTCTTCTCTCAAATAAATAAAAGCTTAAAAAAAGAAAAGACAAGAAATAGCAGGTGTTGACGGGATGTGGAGGAAAAGGAGCCCTCGTGTTGGTGGGAAAGCATTTTGACTAAATGTACCAACTTGCCCAAAGAGGAGTTCAAACTTCAAAGGCCATTATGGGGAACTCTCGACCTCAAACCCCCCCCCCAACTTTTCTCAGAACCTAATTAGAAAGCTCTGACTCCAAAATTAAACAGACTCCATGGGATGCCCAGTTTAATGGGTACCTGGAGGCTTCTAACAGGTTTAAGACTCTCAAGTCGCCTCTTTATAAAATACGATTCCAAATTAACCGAGCAACAAACAATTAAAGGAAGACAAAAATCTTCTGAGGCCTCTTGCTCCCGTTCTGTCCTCTTGGTCTCAGGGCACACTACTCAACCTCGCAGAGCTCTTGGCCACCTTCCCCCGTCCCTCCTGCACGGCCCCCACTTCCTTTACGCCCTTGCACTTCCTCATTCCTCTCTCTGGACGTCCTTCCCTCCCTCCCCCAAACCTATTAAAACCTGCCCTATTAAATTCAGACCCTCTGAGGATCCACCTGCGAACCCCCCGATTTCTCATGTGCCCTGGACTGGAGGTGAATTAGGAGCTATAGTCAAAGGCTTTCCCAAAGTGAGATTCGGGATGCTCCGAGTTGCTGAGGGTCCTCACAGATCCTCACAGATTTGCTGAGACGGTGACACATCCACTGGGTTTCTCAGATTCAGACCCACGATTCCACAAGCCTGTTCTCCAGGACCAGTCCCACCGGTCGATGAACTCGCCACGCGGGTAATCCTGTTGAGAGAAGGATGTCCCTTCCGACCTCAGTCAGTACTTCCTACATGACTAAGTTCTTCTTTTCAGCTTATCTCTTAACTTTGGAGAAGAGCCAGCTGGCAGAGCATTCCGGGAGGGGAACGGAAACTACCCCCTCAAGCGACAAGGACGGCGGGAGCCAGCAAGACCCCTCCTGACCGGTGCCACGACAGCGAGACCGGACCTTCGCTGCCCCCGCACGAACCACCCCCTTCGTCCCACATTCTCCTTAGACAGGCCAGGAGGACCTTCAGGGCTTGGGAGACTGTCTGAGACGCTCGTCCGTGGTCCTCCTGGTGTCTGCCTCACTGACACAAAGTCCTTTCTTGTGTGCCCACCGTTCGCCTCTCTGCCTGTGGATTTTGTCAGCGGCGAGCGGCCGAGCCGGTGGGTTGGGATCCCGGGGCCAGCTGCTCCTGCACCCTTGTGCGCCGGCTCCACGGAGGGGTCTGTAGAACCACAGATGGGGTCCCACCCCCTGCTTTGCTATACGATTGAGCTTCCGCAGGCACTAAATGCCTTTAGCAGCAATTCCTAGGGCTTTCCCAACACCTGCCCAACACTTGATTCAGGCTTGTACTCAGAAACCCAATGAACCCACGCACGATGATTATAGTTGGCTCCAAGTTACTGTGGGGATTTTTTTGGTTTTTGTTTAGAGAGAGAATCTTAGGCAGGCTCCACGCTCAGCATGAACCCGATGCAGGGCTTGATCTCATGACCCTGCGATCATGACCAGAGCCAAAATCAAGAGTTGGATGCGCAACCAACTGAGCCACCCAGGTGCCCCTCCAAACGTTTTTAAAGAAAATTCTGATCTTCCTTTAAACACCAAATCTACTTGGGTAGCCTTGAACTCTGTGTTCATTACTGGGCAGGTCTTCCAGTTCATTACTGGGGTGATCTTCTAGTTAGGAGGACCAGGATGAAGGATACCTGGGTGGCTCAGTGAGTTAAGCATCTGCTTTCGGCTCAGGTCATGATCTCAGAGTCCTGGGATCGAGCCCCACAGCAGGCTCCCTGTTCAGCAGGGGGTCTGCTTCTCCCTCTCTCTCTACCCCTCCTCCCAATGGTCCTCATGCACGCATTCTCTCTCTCTCGTGCTCACTCTCCCTCTCTCAAATAAATAAAATCTTTAAAAAAAGAAAGCTTAATAAATTCCCCTGCCCTTGGCCATCCCAATGATCAACTTCCTCTTTATATATGAAAAGGAAGGGAATTCCTTGGGGTTACTCACCCCAAACACAGGGATCACCATCGACCCCAGGGCACTACAGCCAACAACATGCCATGTAGCACCAGGCACCTTGCCTCAGAGCCATTCCTGCCACCACCCTTTTGGCTAAGGGCAGCGAGGAGATAGTCCGGACTCCTGTAGCCATCCCCATGCCCCACGCAGTAGAGGCCCCCCTGAACACCCACCAACCCCAGCCAGTCATCCCCCTCCTATGAAATTCTCTTCCTAACCACTCCTCCCAGAACTCCTCGCAGCAGTCACCTCCCTGCTCGTGCCTGAGTGACAGATCACCTCCTGACTCCCTCCCGTGACAACTGACGTCCTTCGGATGACGCTGACTTCTCATGGTTCCCTGATGGTTTTCATTTGAGAGGCAGAAATGGTGAATGTTGTGCTGGATATGCACTTGCGAATCCCTCTGAAGTAACCGAGTGATACCTTTACCTTTGGCCACTTCATCGCCAACAAGCCGAGCTGTACACCCTCCCACGGCAGGCGTGCTTGCCAAGGGCACAGCTGCCCACATTTACGCGGACAGCAGATATGCTTTAGGAGTGGCTCACAATTTTGTAATGTCATGGAAACAGGCTGGCTTCCTATTTTTAGCAGGGAGAAAATTTTAAATGGGTCTTATGTCTAAAATACATTAGGTGCTATACTCCTCACAGCTGCTCTGGCTATTATTATTATTATTTTTATTAGAGAGAGAGCATGAAGGGGCCTGCATTGGGTTCCGTGCTGGGTGTGGAGCCTGCTTGAGATTTTCTCCTTCCTCCCCTGCTGCTTTTATGCATGTGCACATTCTCTCTCTAAAAGAGAAGGAGGAGGAGGAAGAGGAAGAGGAGGAGGGGGAGGAAGAAGAAAGACGGGGCGGAATTAGAGTTTCTGGCATGACAGGACTCCTGCAGGGCTCAATCTCACAACCCTGAGATCATGACCAGAGCCACCTAGATGCCCCTCGCGCTCTCTTGGAAAGACAGTGCCCTCCCTAATCACATTTCCCAATCCCCACAAAAGGAGGAAAGCTTTCTGATTACTGCACCTGTCACCAGAAGCTCTGATCTGTTCACAATGTTGGACACCCCTTGGTCTCACCTGTAACCAATTTCTTCGTAGTCCCAAATGCCACGGTAGATGACACCTGCAAACCTACAGATGTCACCTACCAGGTAGGCTATTATGACCGGCACTCCTGCATTTGTTTCAGCCTTTCCCCAGTCGTGACCATACTAGCTCAGTTAAATCCCTCCATTTTTGCCATTGGTCAATCCCACATTCTTTTCCTTACATAAGTGTGATCTCTCTCCCTGCACCCAAGGGAAATACAAATAAGTTTATGCCTCTTTGTAAAGTTCCTAGAAAAGACCCCTTAATGAAGGGATGGCCTCTCATGGAATGTCATCCCAACTCCTCTGAGCCCTGGCTTGGAAAGGCTAATCAGGAAATTCCAGCTAATAAATCACACTGCGGACCTTAGCTAGGGTCCCCGTGCCCCGCATGGTTTCATTTTTGTTTACAGGGACAGCATTTCCCAAGGGCATACGAATACTTAGACAGTTGGCAACTTGGAAGTCCATGTTTATTGTTTATTGTTAACTTTCATAACAAACCAGAGGCCTCCGATGGCCTGTCCCATTAGGCTCCATGGCGCTCTTAACCAGAAATATGACTCCTGGTTTGGCTCTGTAGGGAGGCTTTTCCCTTTGGGTCAGAGTAAATGTCGATGAACACATGATCTGAAATCTCTCCCTAACATTAGGAGAGGTAGCTGATTCCACAGCCAAAGCAAGAGTAGCTCAACAATGATCATGTGACTTATTGGCTAAAGGAGTTTTGGACGGGGCACCTGGGTGGCTCAGTCGGTTAAGCGTCTGCCTTTGGCTCAGGTCATGATCCCAGGGTCCTGGGATTGGGCCCTGCATCGGCCTCCCTCAGTCTGCTTCTCCCTCTCTCTCTGCCCACTCTCCTGCTCTGCTCTCTCTCTTTCTCTCAAATAAATAAATAAAATCTTAAAAAAAAATTTTTTTATTTAAAAAGGGGGCACCTGGGTGGTTCAGTGGGCTAAGCCTCTGCCTTCAGCTCAGGTCATGATCCCAGGGTCCTGGGATCAAGCCCCACATCAGGCTCTCTGCTCAGCGGGGAGCCTGCTTCCCCCCCTCTCTCTGCCTGCCTCTCTGCCTACTTGTGATCTCTGTCTGCCAAATAAATAAATAAAATCTTTAAAAAAATAAATAAAATAAAAGTAGAGGAGTTTTGGACAATGTACTTGCTGAATAAGGGGGCATTTGTGCTGAAATACCACCTGTTGTACCCGTGTGAAGACCTCTGGGGAAATGGAAACTTACACAAGATCAGGGAACAAGAACACTGATTACAACAAATTACCCCTAATGACCCCTGGTCTTTTGATCTACTTAGCTGGTTACCTTCGGGTCTGAGCTCCTGGTTTAGAACTATCAAACTGGATTTATCGTATTATTTTTAATTCTGCCCTTTTAAAAAAAGATCTTTTTTATTTATTTATTTACTTATTTGACACACACACACACACACACACACACACAGAGCACAAACAGGGGAAGTGGCAGGCAGTGGGAGAGGGAGAAGCAGACTCCCGTGCTGAGCAGGGAGCCTGACGTGGGACTTGATCCCAGGACCCCAGGATCATGACCTGAGCCGAATGCAGATGCTTAATTCATTGAGGTACCCAGGTGCCCCAAGGTAGAGATTTTAGATGGGAAGTGCTGAGGTATCCCTCCTACCCTTTCTTTTTTTTTTTTAAATGATTTTTTTTTAAGATTTTATTTATTTATTAGTTAGAGAGAGAGAGTGAGCACAGGCAGAGAGGCAGAGGGAGAAGCAGGCTCCTTGCTGAGCAAGGAGCCCGACATGGGACTCCATCCCAGGACGCTGGGATCATGACCTGAGCCGAAGGCAGCTGCTTAACCAACTGAGCCACCCAGGCGTCCCCCCTCCTACCCTTTCTTGTCACTCACATGTGGCCTCAACGGCTTCCAGTCATTAGGCACTTTTCCTGACACGAGATGGGACAACCAGGAAAGTGGACAAAGCCACAAAATGCAGGCAGGAAACTTGACTCTTGATAAAGTGATTTTTTTTTTAGCAAAGGCTTTGCTCACAAGAGGGAAATGTGAAAATAAAGGAAACCTCATTTTAAATGGAGTCAGAAGCCCTGGAGAGGCAGGTGTTCACGCCCCCTCTACAACCAGCAGGAGGAAGGAAGGTAAGAATGACTTGAACAAGTGAGGACATACTTCACATAGAAATTTTATCTCCTGTTTTAAGAAAAGGAAGGAAGAGCCCCCGCCACTCGCCCCAGCAATAAATGCACTAACCACCGCCTGCAGCTAGTGGAGAAACCACTGTGCAGAAGCCACAACAACCTTGAACTCTTGTTCTTCTCCAGTACATTTTTGTTTACAACTCTCCAGTTTCCTCCTAAAAGCTTAAGGAAAGTTGACCTTTCCTTTGTCTCTTCCAACTTGCCAGAACTCATCATAGCTTACCTGTCCCAAATTTGCTCTGTTTAAAGTCAACAAATGTATGGTCTTAGTTGCAAAACATATGTACATATATATGTATTTTTCCCCTCCTATCAGAAACAGCCAGATGGAAGAGATGTATAGAGCAAGGTTTGTAGAAAGGGGTATGGAGTCTCCATGCTCTCTAAGCACACCACTCTCCTCAAATCTCCATGTGTTCACGAACCTGGTGCTCCCCAAATCCCATCTTTGTTGCCTTTTACAGAGGCTTCATTACATAGGCATGGTTGATTTAATCTCTGGGCATTGCCCATTGATTCAACCTGAACCCCTCTCCCCTGAGACCACTGGGAAGTAGGAAGGACTGAAAGTTCCAACCCTTTATTTATTTACTTGTTTTTAAAGATTTTATTTATTTATTCGACAGACAGAGACAGAAAGTGAGAGACGGAATACAAGCAGGGGCAGTGGGAGAAGGAGAAACAAGTTTCCCGCCAAGCAGGGAGCCCGACTTGGGGCTCAATCCCAGGACCCTGGGATATAACCCGAGCCAAAGGCAGACGCTTAATGACTGAGCCACCCAGGCGCCCCAGTTCCAATCCTTAATCACGTGACTGGTGTGTGTGTGTGTGTGTGTGTGTGCACGCGCGCGCGCGCTCGTGGGAAGCAGCGCCCATCCAAAGGTTACCTGGGGGCTTCCCAAAAGTTACTTCATCAATGTAACAAAAGACACCTTGCTCACTCTCACACTTAGGAAATACTGAGGGTTTTACCTCTCTGCCAAGAACAGGACAAAGACCAAATATTTACTTGTTAGTACAAACTGCAATCGCAGCCTGTTGTGCAAGTCTTGTCTACCACTTCTCCAGCTTCTCCCAGCTTGCTCTCTATGCCTTACAGCTAGCTCTGTGCAAGTTCTGACTTTGACCTATAATGTATCTGCTGTCCGTGTATGTCCCCACCCACTTGGCTAACTCCCAGAGTCCTTTAAGGCTCTGCTTATTTAAACATCCCTTCAGTCTTTACTTATACAACTCATCAACAACATGCCAGCCATGGACTGTAGGGACTGACTGAGGCATACCATTTTCATGGAACTTACTTTGCAAAGAGGAGGTGGATAATAGGCAACCAGATGACCATGATCAATTCAGATTGTGGCAAGTGCCACTCGGAAAAGAAAAAGGGGTCTTGTGTTACAGTGAACCCCTGAAGTGATGTCATTTAGGCTGGAACCCGAATGATGAGAGGTCAGCAGTAGGTCCTAATGTGAGAATGAGCATGGTGAATCTGAAAAATTAAGCAAGATCAGTGCGTTTATGACGAGGGATAGAAAGCAGAAAAATGTAAACCTTTAGCTTGGAAGGCTGACCTTTGGCCTACATAGTTCCAACAAAGATCAGATATGTGCTGGTTGCTGCATTCTTTTTTTTTTTTTTTAAGATTTTATTTATTCATTTGAGTGAGAGAGAGAAAGAAAGCACAAGCAGAGGCAGGGGCACCGGGAGAGGGACAAGCAGTCTCTCTGCTGAGCAGGGAGCCACACGCGGGCTCAGTCCCAGGACCCTGGGATCATGACCTGCACCAAAGGCAGCAGCTTAACCTACTGAGCCACCCAGGTGCCCAAGTTGCTGCATTCTTAAAGGGTCTCATGACTGCCTATAAATCTCACCAACAGTTAATATTGAACTGAATGATAAGTACCAGAGAAATCTTGCTAAAGTAGTTTTATCAGTAGAAATTCAAAGAAACATTTACAATACTCCCAGCATGTCTTCTCCCTCTTGACCACTAAGCAAAAATGCAGCCTTTCTGCCCACGGGTAAATAAACTTACTAAGTTGAACCATGCAACATCCTGAGAATTCTTTCTTGACGTTTGTGCTCGATGACCCCACATCATCTAGAATAGAATGGTGGTGGGAGGGGGGATGGTGGGGGGACAGTCAAGCAACTGGAACCTTAAAGACCAAGACAAAGAGTTTAGATTTATTCCAAGTCAGTGGAAAGGAAGCATTAAGCTCTGAGTAGGAAAGTGACATGATCTGATTTAGGTTTTCAGAAATCACACCTTCCACAAGGACATCTTCCTGGATCTCCCAGGTCTGGTTAGGGTTGATTGCCCTGGATATCGGAAACAACCTCTCCTTCAGCTATCACTGAACTCACCACCGTGGTACATGTGCTTCGTAATGTTCATATTCCTCGCTGACTGTAAGCCCACCTGGGCAGTGACTATGTCTTGTTCCCTCTCCCAACCTCAGCACCCAGTAGGCGGTGAATAAAATGTGTTAAATGGAGAAATAGTCCTTATCACCTGCACTATAATATTCTTTTTTTAAAAAGATTTTATTTATTTATTTGTTATAGAGAGAAAGAGAACGAGCACAGGCAGACAGAGTGGCAGGCAGAGGCAGAGGGAGAAGCAGGCTCCCTGCCGAGCAAGGAGCCCGATGTGGGACTCGATCCCAGGACGCTGGGATCATGACCTGAGCCGAACGCAGCTGCTTAACCAACTGAGCCACCCAGGCGTCCCTGCACTATAATATTCTAAGGGTTTCTCTCCTCCAGGAGGGGCTGCTTGAGGGTGAAGCCGCCGTCTGATTCATCCTCTGTGCTCCATACCCAGCACGTATTTAGGAACCAAACACACAGTTCCAAGTTCAAGAAACTCGGGCCAGTCGGGAAAGAGACCGGTAATGGGAGTCACAGAACGGAGCGGAGTGAGCTTAGCGTCCCTTCCGAGCCGCGGCTCCCAACCCGTTCACATCACCACACGGGGTCCCTGTGGGGCTCTGCCGCGCTGACCCCGTAAGGCACTTGGGACTCCACTCGGCCCACGGTGCTCGCTGAATGACAGCTTGTATTCCAGGACAAAGCTCTGTGGCGGTAATCCCGAGGGGCATTCAGGGGAAGGTTTGGGAGGAGCGGGGACGCAAGGCTTGGCACCCAGTGTTCTCCGCTGGTGCTAGTGTACAGTAACAGTCACGATCTGAGCGTCGGGACGGGCAGACCCTCCATGCAAGCAGTTTCCGCCCGAGAAAGAAACCGAGGCTCGGCCAAACTGACTGGCTCCCGGGCGGACGGCCGAGCCTGCGCGAGGCCAGCGGGACGGGCTGGGCCAAGGCAGGGACCCCCGCTCACTCCCCAGCCGCAGGCCCAGCCCGGACGCGCACACCCTCCCGGCCCCCGCGACCCGTCCCGTCGCACGCACCTGCCATGCGTCCGCGATATCCCGGGAAGGAGCCCGGAGCCCCGCCCACGGCCGCCGGAAGCGCGCTGACGTCCTTCCGGCGCTCCGCTGGCTCGCCGCCACTCGGGGCTCGGCTGCTCTAGCCTCCGGCAGTCGCTGCGCGCAGCCGTCTCCGTTGCCCGGGGAACGGGCTCCCGGCAGCCCCCGCGGCCCGGAGTCGTTCCCCGCCTCCTCCGGCCGGGCCGGGCCAGCGAGTCCTGAGGGGCCGCCGCGGGAGGTGAGTCCGGCGACGCCGCTGTTGGCCCCGCTGCCCCCGCCGTCCGGCCCGCGCCCCTTCCTCCGTCTCCCCGCCGCCGCTCACGCCTCCCCCAGGCCGCGCTTCCCTGGCCTCGGCGCCTCAGGGTCGCACGGCCCGTCTCGCCCCCGTTCCCAGCCCCCGCGTCGCCCGCGCCGGGTGGCCGAGCCCGAATGCCACAGCACTGGAGGCGCCCGGCAAAAGCCAGCGGTCCGCGGAGGGCGGCGGCGGCCGTCCACGCGTCGTCGGCCCCGCTGGCCAGCCGACACCGTCGCCCGGCCCTCGCTCCTCCCACTCGGCGCCTTCCCTCGCGGCTGCCGCGCCCTGGTCCCTCATCCCTCTGCTCTCGTCCCCCGAGCCCCGTCCCCCTGCCTGCCTGCCGGCCCGCGGCTCCCACCGCCGACGTCTCATGATTGACTTTGCGTTCAGTCCCCCGACCCTGCCAGTCCGGTCCCCGCCGCCGCGCACCGCCGCTGCGGGCACAGACCTTGGCACGTACCCAGTAGGTGCCCAGGAGGTGGTCGTTAAATGGGTAAACCCAGGAGCCCTCGTCCGTGCTGCGTTAGGGCCTGGGAGGCAGGATAGGTGCTGAGGCTTCAAGAATGGGGTACCCTGCAGTCAGACCCGCGTTCGGGTCAGAGCACTTGCCCCTTCCTAGCTGTGTGCTCGGGGCAAGTGGTACCACTTCGCTGCGCTGCTGTTTCATGGTGGTAGAAGGAGATGATAACGGTTTCTACCCCTGTGTTGGTGGGAGGATCAAATGGGTCAGTGCCTGTAAAGTGCTGAGGAGCACAGCGCCTGGCTCAGTTCAGTAAGGCGTAGCCCCCACTGCAGTTACCCACATGCCCTACATCCACTTCTCTTCCCCGCTCTTTGTTCTTCCTCACTTTCTTGCTAAGACTCAGGAATCTTACTCTGTTCTGTCCCTTCTGTCCCATCTGTTGGCAGAATGTGGGGGTCCCAGCCTGGGCACACGCTTGCTTTATCCGCTGGGGTGATGAGTTGCACTTGGGGTTGCCTCCCTTCTGGTAAACCCAGCATGAGCAGAATCTGGGAGTAAAGCCCCTGTATCTTGTGTAGTCACCATTGTCTCCTAGTCTCCTAAGCTGCAAGGCTTTTTGCACTCTTCCACACCCAGCAAAGTGCACCTTGATAAGCTTTTGACTTTGTGGGTTTTTTGATAACCCAGCTTACATCCCATGTTTGTTCATTCACCAGGTATTGTTTGGGGTCCGTTGTATGTCAGCAACATACTGGATTCTAGGGATGCTGTGGTCCCAGTCCCTGCCCTCAGGGAGCTTTCTAACCTGGGAACCAGCCTGTCCAGATATAGGGGTTGCTTTACCTGAGTTTTCAGGATTGGCTTTGAGACTTTGGTGGGGAAGATGGGATAAGGATAGTCTTCCTAAAGGGGTGACCCATAAGTAGCTTTCTTAGGTTTAAGTTATTTTGTAGCCATCTTGTCTTTTTCAATAGAATATGGGCTTCTACTGCATTTGTTTTCCAGTTCTCTCCTAGAAAGGTAACACTTCCAAGTCTGAGGAAGTTTTGTATTAGCTTCTGTATAGTTTGGACAGAATGGCTACTGGAACTGGGGAAAATAGGAAGGAAACAGCATCAGGAAGAGCAGTTGACTGAACTTGGAAAAATGAAAGAAAGATCGGGTAACAGTTATACATATAATGAAAACAAGCTTTGGTGTCAAGCATGGAGAGATTTCTAGATATCGCAAAGCACAAAGAGCTTGGTAGAATCGGGAGGGAGTAGTTAACGATTCCGCACACTGCTGAGGTAGAAGTGAGCAATTGTTCAAAGTGTGTGTTCAGTTGAAATAAATGTATTATTTGGGCCTGGGCTTAAGAGACCAGTGAATTTTTGCATAATGATGGCTGTAGCTGAGGTAGCGTGGTCTTGTATTTTGGGTTGTCATCCTTGGGGAATCCTGGCATAGTGTTTTGAGAGCTCAATTTAACAGTGGTTGAGTGCTGATTGTACCAGACAGTGTTGGTCTTGGAAGCACCACAAAGCATACAGACGAGAAGGCCATGGGTGAAGACTACAAAGAGTCCATTAGAGAAGCTAGAAAACAAATGATATGCTGCTGTGTGATAATGAGGTGCTGAATGTTCTCTGAGAGCAGAGAAAGACCACCTAAGCATCAGGGGAGAACTAGTTCTTACAGTGTGTGTGTTGGTGGGGGCAGGAAGGGAGGAGGGGGGTCTTTGCAAAGAACTACAGGTCATGGTGTGTTCAGGGACTGTGGCAGGAAGCCCTTTGCAGCTGCAGTGTGGAGTGTGTGGAAGGAAGAGTGGCCTGGCATCAAGCTAAACACAGACCATTCGTTTTTCTAAAGCTTTATGTATTTGAGGAGAGAGAGTGTGGGAGAGGGGCAGAGGAGAGAGTCACAAGTAGATGCCACACTGAGCCCAGACCCCAACATGGGGTTCAATTTCACCACCCCACGATCACGACCCGAGCCACAATCAAGAGTCGGATACTTAACTGACCGCCACCCGGCTGCCCCCAGACCATTTTTTAAAAACGTTCCCCTCCCATGCTTTCATTTGGCTAGCCAGTGACAGATATGGCAGCAGGGAAGTAACAAAATTTAATCTGGAAGGTAAATGACTGCTTCAGTCTCATTACACTCAGCCGTGAAATTTTAACACTTGAAACAGTGATAGATGTTGTGGCCAAACTTTAAGAATAGACTATACAACAGGGACACTATTGTCTTCCTAGAGGTTTGGAAGGCAGTCCTTAAACCATTTGCGTTGTAGAGTGCTCGGGAAACTCACAGTTCCTGTAGTACTAAGTGAGTGATTTTGGCTATGTATTGATGTCCTTGCTCCGGTTTTGAAAAACTGCCCATCAAGGTGGTGTTAGGCTGCTGTCAGTCAGCATGAAGATCTGCTGACCCCCTTGCAGGTGTAGGCAGTTGATGGTAGGTACCCCTGGGGGAGGGAAGCATCCTGTCTATTAGCAATAATCGCGCCTTGGATAAACCTCATTGGCTACGATACTTCCCCTGCGCAAAGCTGGAAGCATCCTGTCTAGAAGAAGAAAGTTGCAGAGTGGTGTCTTTTTAATGGAAATATTTGTGACCAAGGAGGCACTACTGATTTTAAAGATTGGATGGGGAATATTCTTTTGCAGTAAGACCTGAAAGTAACGTATTATTCATTCAGCAAGTCTTTATTGAGTATCCGCTCTGTGCCAAAGATATTGTTAGGTTACTAGGGTTTACATTTGTTGCTTATATTTTCATGAGTGATGATCATTAACCTGCTTAGCAAATAAAAGGACTAACGCTTGTGATGAGAATATGAAGGATGTACACATGGTGACATGACAGGGAGGAGGGGCCGAAGGACTGCATGCTGTGCCCAGGGAGGCCCTTTGTGAAGCCAGATTTGTGAGTGACATGAAAGATCACTGGAGTAGAGGGAATAGAGGCCTGAGTAGGGAGAGAGGGGGCCAGTGCCGCAGGAGCTTGGCAGACAGGTTGGGAGGGACAGGTATGTGAGGGATAGAGCCAGGAAGGCTGGCCATGTAGACCCTTCTGTAGGCCACTGAAAGGCATTGGGTTTTTCTGGGAGCTCTGGGGAACCCCTGAGGAATTTTGAATCAGATGGTAGTATGAGACCTACCCATTTCTCTTTCTAAGAACTCTTATTTAAAAAAAGGGGGGGGGCGCCTGGGTGGCTCAGAGGGTTAAAGCCTCTGCCTTTGGCTTGGGTCATGATCCCAGGGTCCTGGGATTGAGCCCCGCATCAGGCTCTCTGCTCAGCAGGGAGCCTGCTTCCCTTCCTCTCTCTCTGCCTGCTTGTGATCTCTGTCAAACAAACAAACAAATAAATAAATAAATAACTCAATCAATCTATCTTTAAAAAAAAAAAGCTTTCTTCAAAGCAGTTTTAGGTTCACAGGAAAGTTGAAGAGAAAGTGCGGATTTCTCATATACCCCTGCACATGCTGGGTCTCCACCAGTATCAACATTAGAACGTTTGTTACAATTGACGATCCTGCACTGACACATCATAATCAACCAGAGTCCGTCATTTACTTTTGGGCTCACTTTTGGTCGCGCACATCCTGTGGGTTTGGACAAATGTATAATGACATGTTTCTGTCATTATGGTGTCAGTATTTTCACTGCCCCAAAAGTCTGTGCTTTTGTTTATTCAGTTTATTCATCCCTTCCCCTCCCCACACAGCCCCTGACAGCCATTGATCTTCTATGTCTCCATAGTTTTGTCTTCTCCAGAATGCTGCATAGTTGGAATAATACAGGATGTATTTCAGATTGGCTTCTTTCACTTAGTAATATGCATTTAAGGTTCCTCTCTCTCTTTTCATGGCTTAATAGCCCATGTCTTTTTAATACTGAGTAATATCCCATCGTCTGAATATACTGCTTATTTATACATTCACCTACTAAAGGATATCTTAGTTGCTTACACATTTTAACAATTATAAATAAAGCTGGTATAAATATCTGGGTGAAGTTTTGTATATGAACATAAGTTTGCAGCTCCTTTTGATAAATACCAAGGAATGTAATTGCTGGATGATATAATAAGATTATGTTTAGATGAGTTGTTTTTTTTTTAAAACTAGGTTCAATGCCCAGTATGGGGCTTAAACTCAAGACCCCAAGATCAAGAGTTGCATGCTCTACGAGACTGTGTCAGCTAGACACCCCAGATTATGCTTACTTTTGTAAAAACAAAACAAAAAAATTGTCTTCCAAAGTGACTGTACCATTTCACATACTCACCAGCAATGAATAAGAGTCCCTGTTGCACCACATCCTCACCAACATTTGGTGATGTCAGTGTTGGGGATTTTGGCTATTCTAATAGGCATGTACCTCATTTTAATTTTCATTCCATGATGACATATGGTGTAGAACACCTTTTCATGTGCTTGTTTGCCTTCTGTATATCTTCTCTGGTGAGGTGTCTATTAGGTCTTTGGCCCATTTTTTAATTGGGTTGTTTCTTATTGAGTTTTAAGAGTTCTTTATATATTGTGGGTAGCAGCCCTTTGTCAAATGTGTCTTTTTTTTTTTTTTCAAATGTGTCTTTTGCAAATATTTTCTCCCAGCCTGGCTAGTCTTCTCATTCCCTTGAGATTGTCTTTTGCAGAG